>OY740815.1:1936144-2033644 GCA_963514005.1 Raja brachyura
AAATGATGTCTCTGAAATAGTTGTAAGCCTACAGGGATCAGACAAATCAAATTACAGAAAGTAGATGTCAAACTCTTTACCATCTGTAAAATATTAGTGTCTGGATAATAAAAGCTGAAATCTTTTTCAACCTTGTGTGAGAGGCTCTGCCCAGGGAGACATCATCGCAGCGATCGACCGATAAGTGGCCATTCAGCCCCTTTCTGCTGCCCCTGTATTCTAGTTAGATTATGACAAATATACCTCACAGCTTCCCGCCCACCCCCACATCAGTCTGAAGAAAGGTCTCGACCCGAAACGTCGCCCATTCCTTCGCTCCATAGACGCTGCCTCACCCGCTGAGTTTCTCCAGCATTTTTGTCTACCTTCGATTTTTCCAGCATCTGCAGTTCTTTCTTGAACAATACCAGATTTTTGGTGAGACATTTAAAATGGATAAAGATTGGTTTTTGTACAAGGACAATTTGAAAAGCTTTGTGGAGGTGATATGAACTAATTATAGCTCAAATTGAAGTGCAGAGTTGTGGGCAACCTCAGATGAGAGCAAGGCGGGCCCTAGCGCCAGCAAATGATGTCTGCAAGAGGGGATCTGAACAAACCGTCAGTGAATCTCAGGCCATTCTGACATTTTGCTCGTCATTTTAACAATGGAATTGAAATTTAAACAAAGTTGCAGGTCATGTGAATGCCGGAGGTGTTTACTGCGGTGGGTAATTGTACCTGTAGTCAATTTAATTTTATTTCTATAGCACATTTAAAAACAATTCTTGTTGACCAAAGTGCTTTACATCAGTGCAGGTACTAATGTGCTACATACAGTGGTACATAGATCTAACAATACATACATAAATACATACATACAGCGCTCCCTCAGAGGACATCGATAAACGCTTGTGAGTAGAAATAGGTTTTAAGTCTAGACTTAAAGCAGTCGATGGAGGGAGCAGTTCTAATGAGGAGAGGGATGCTGTTCCACAGTCTAGGTGCTGCAACTGCAAAAGCGCGGTCGCCCCTGAGCTTAAACCTGGACCGCAGGATAGTCAGTAGCCCCAAGTCGGCCGACCTGAGGGACCTGGAGGTGGAGTGGTGGGTTAGCAGATTGTTGATGTAGGTGAGGGCAAGCCCGTTAAGGGCTTTGTATACATATAGGAGGAGCTTGAAGTTGATTCTGTGCCGTACTGGGAGGCAGTGGAGAGAGGCCAGGATCGGGGTGATGTGGCCCCTTTTACGGGTTCAGCAGGTTATTTAGTTTCAGTTTAGAGATACAGTGCGGAAACAGGCCCTTCAGCCTATTAACACTATCCTACACACACTAGGGACAATTTTTACATTTACCAAGCTAATTACCCTACAAACCTGAATGTCTTTGGAATGTGGGAGGAAACCGAAGATCTTGCAGAAAACCCACGCAGGTCACGGGGAGAACGTACAAACTCCGTACAGACAGCACCCGTAGTCAGGATCGAACCCGGCGCTGCAAGCGCTGTAAGGCAGCAACTCTACCAATTATAGTAGTGGGACAGTTACGTGGCTCTGGGATTACACAAGATGCAATATCAGTATTCGTGCCTCTTATATTATAGAGCCACAACTAAGAAAATTGCCAATGATATTAACATTTTAATCGGAGTTGATACTTAGGAAGAATGCTATGGGCTCAGGAAGATGTTCGAGAAGGAACTGCAGATGCTGGAAAATTGAAGGTAGACAAAAGTGCTGGAGAAACTCAGCGGGTGAGGCAGCATCTATGGAGCGAAGGAAATAGGCGACGTTTCAGGCCGAAACCCTTCTTCAGACCTCAGGAAGATGTACAGAGTTAGCTTAGGAAGCAGAATTGACAACTGGCATTCTGTCCAGAGGTCATGTATTCGGGAAGGTCAAACCGATACACTGTCAATGGTTGGGTCGAGGACTGGAGAAGAACATTTGGACTTTGGATGGCATGTCCACCAATCTCCACATGTGGGCAGGTTTGTGAAGGCCTGTAGAATGGTTCAATAATGGAGGCATAGCATATAAGAGGCAGTAGATCAAGCTAGAGGGTGGCAAGGTGGCGCAGTGGTAGAGTTGCTGCCTCACATCGCCAGCGACCCAGGTTCGATCCTGCCCACGGGTGCTGTCTGTACGGAGTTTGTACGTTCCCCTCATGATCTGCATGGAATTTCTCTGGGTGCTCCAGTATCGTCCCACACGCCAAAGACATACAGGTTTGTAGGTTAATTTTCTTTGTACAAGTGTAAATTGTTCCTGGTGTGTGTAGGATAGTGTTAATGTGCGGGGATCGCTGGTTGGTGCAGACTCGGTGGGCCGAAGGGCTTGTTTCCGTGCTAAAGTGCTGAGTATTGTTCTGATTAGCACTGTACAAGAAAAATGCTTTCAGGCAAATGGATGGTATTACCATAGCTTCATAGTTCAGCCCAGGTTTTAGAGAATGTTGCACAGATGTTGCAAGAACTAATCATAGTGATGGAGTAGACAGAAGAATATGAGTGGGGAATGTTGGGTTTAATTGAAGTGATGAAAGTATGAGAGGTCATGAGAGGAAAGTGAGGTAGGGACAACTTCCCTTAGGTTACAAGGAACATGGAGAAGGTAGACAAAAATGCTGGAGAAACTCAGCAGGTTAAGTGGATAAGGTGAACACTCGTAGCCTTTGTCCCAGGGTGAAGGAGTCAAAAGCGAGAGGGAATCGATTAAGGTGAGACGGGAGACATATCAGGGGCAACTTTATCACTCAAAGGGCAGTCTGTATATGGAAGTTATGGAAGTTACAATTATGACTTTTGTACAGGTATACAGCTATGAAGTGTGTGGAGGGATGCAGAAGCAGGCCAGAGTGCAACTTGGTCGGCATGGGCAAGGTGGGCTGAAGGGCCTGCTCCATGTCATGCAACACAATGACTCTGGGACCATAACTTGGGAGTTTAGTTGTTTGAGGGGGGGGGGGGGCAGATGAGAAATGAGTGATTCACTCTGAGAGCAGTGGGAGTGTGGCGTGTGCTTGATTAGTTTGGGACATAGCTCGTGGCTGCATCTCGTGCACCATGCCAGGATCAGACGCTGAAAGTACAGAGCTGAACATTTAGTTTGGCAAATCTAAATTAATGGCCTTGGCCTTCTAATTTGTTTTTGTTCCCTGTGTCACTAACTGCTGTCCAAGACTCGAGCTGCTCGGTGCCAGATAATTGCTGCCTGCCTTGATTTTGTTTTTATTGAACACTCTTTCTTTCTGCAGTTGCCTTTATCGGGGACATTGCACTGGATGAAGATGATCTGAAATTATTCAAGATCGACAGGATTGTAGATTTCAACAATCACAAAATCCAAACCTTTGGACACTCCTCAGGTAGGTTCATCTTTGAACTCGTGAAACTATCGGACTTGCAATTTCTACACCAAAACCCACACACACATCAATATGCTGATACTTGAAAGTGCACTGGAGGGCCATTACCCCTTCATGTTCCCTCAAATGAACATAAATTCAATGGGCAGTCACGATGGCGCAGCGGTAGAGTTGCTGCCTTGCAGCCAATGCAGCGCCGGAGACCCGGGTTCGATCCCGACTACGGGTGCTGTCTGTACGGAGTTTGTACGTTCTTCCCGTGATCTGTGTAGGTTTTCTCCAAGATCTTCGGTTTCCTCCCACACTCCAAAGACGTGCAGGTTTGTAGGTTAATTTGCTTGGTAAAAGTAAAAATTGTTCCTAGCGGGTATAGGTAAAGAGATTGTGGCCAGGTTGAGAGGGGTCAGATATGATCTTACCCGCTCGCTTCCTGGCCCTTGCAGTGTACAGTTTGCCAATGGGGGGAAGGTTGCAGCCAATAATCTTCTCAGCTGATCGATCGATCGATTCGCTGCAGCCTCCGGATGTCGTGCTTGGTGGCTGAGCCAAACCAGACCATGATGGAGAAGGTGAGGACAGACTCTACGATGGCTGTCTAGAATTGGACCATCATTGCCTGTGGCAGATTGTGCTTCCTCAGCTGCCGTAGGAAGTACATCCTCTGCAGGCAGATTCCTTCCCATCCTGGATCAGTCCAATCAGGGTTGTGTCGGACACAAACTTGAGAAGCTTGACAGAGGAGTCTGTGGAGGTGCATTCGTTGGTGTAGAGAGAGTAGAGGAGAGGAGAGAGTACACAGCTTTGCTTAGCTCCTATGCTGACGGTCTGCGTGTCCGAGATGTGCTTTCCCAGCCTAACGTGCTGCTTCCTGTCTGTCAGGAAGTTTGTGATCCACTGACAGAGGGGTTCAGGCACAGTCAACTGGGAGAGTTTGGAGTATTGTAGCTCTGGCACAAAGGTTGTTGAATGCAGAGCTAAAATCCACAAACAAAATCCTCGCACAGGTCAGTGCAAAGGCTAGGTGTTGCCTCTTGCAGACCATATTTTCTGTAAGAAGGTAGTGTTATGATTTATCTGATACAAGGGTTGTAGTTTGTTAAAAGACATTAGCAATGATTGTAAATAATTAAAAGAAATTAGTCTTGTGGGACAGCGACTTACCTCCAGTGCTTTTGGCAGGCCTAGCCCAAAGCAGATGTCGGCCAGCTGCAGTATTAACTTGAGTAGTGGAGTCAGTTCAACAGTTACCTCCTCTTTTCTCAGCTGCCACGTATTATTTTTGCACCAAGTACGACAGAACTGAGTGCAGATTCAAACGCACGGGTTGTGATCAATGCATCTGGCATCTCTTGGATGGAATTGGCATCCTCCCTCAGGCAATGTCAAGGCTCGAGTCGAGTTTTCTCATGGTGGGCTACTGGTCCAGGGGGTGAGATCACATGGGATCCAGGATGAGGTGGTCAATTGTCTTGGTGGGAGGAACAGGGGAGTGATATTGGAGGCACAAGGAACTGCAGATGCGTGTTTACTAAAAAAACCCACAAAGTGCTGGAGTAACTAGTGGGTAAGGCAGCGTCTCTGGAGAACATGGACAGATGACATTCCAGCTTGGTACTGGAGTGGTCCGATTGTCGGCCTGTGGTCAGGGATCAATGCTCGCTTCATGTGGCATCTTATCTTCATCATCTTTATTTACGATTTGGATGGAAACGGGGCGGCAGGATTAGTAAGTTTGTCGATGACACCAAAATGGATGGTATGGTTGACTGGAGAAAGTTGCCAAAGGTTACGACCAAACCTACTTCAACTGGGAAAGTGGGAAAAGGAATGACCGATGGAATCTCACTCAAACAAGTACAAAGAGATGCGTTTGGGGTATTGAACCAGGGGTGGACAGGCAGTGAAGGACGGGACCCTGGGGAGTGTTGTGGATCGGCGAGGACAAGGGGTACAGGTACATAGCTCGCTGAAACTGACAACATGGGTGAACATGATCGATCGCAGTCGCCGCCTCAATAAGGCAGCCAACATCATCAAGGACCCACACCATCCTGGCCACACACTCATCTCACCACTGCCATCGGGTAGAAGGTACAGGAGCCTGAAAACTGTAACATCCAGGTTCAGGAACAGCTTCTTCCCCGCAGCCATCAGGCTATTAAACACAACAACAAATGAGCTCTGAGCTCTGAACTGCAAAAGACAATATTATTATTTGTTATTTGCACTATATTTGTTATTTATTGAACTTTTTCTATTTTTCTCTTCCCCTGTTATGTGCAATGTTTACATATTCACATATTCTGTGGAGCTGCAGCAAGTAAGAATTTCAATGTCCCGTCCGGGACACGTGACAATAAAACTCTCTTGACTTGACTCTTGACAAGGTGGACAAGGATATGGCTGCTCGCCTTCATAGGGCAGGACATTGAGCACAAGCGTCGGTACGTCACATTACAGATATACCCAATGTGTTGGTGAGACTGTACCTGGAATATTGTATATCGCCATACTATAGGAAGGATGTGGTCGTTAAAGATTGAGCAGAAAAGCTTCAGAAGGTCGGGGCCTGGATTGGCGGGTTTTGCCTGGACTGAGTTCTAAGGAGAGACCGTTCTTCCTGCAGCACCGTAGCTGAGGGGCGACCTTCTGGAGTTTTCAAATCACGGGGGCGTAGATAAGGCGGATGGTCACATTCTTTTTCCCAGGGTAGGAGAGTCTAAAACTAGAGCGCGAAGGTTTAAGGTGAGAGAAGAAAGTTTAAAGGGGAAGTTTTTCACACACGGGTAGGTTGACAGATAGAGCATGAGCTGCCAGAGAAAGTAGAAGAGGCGGGTAGAATAATAACTTTGACTGATTAGTTTAGTTTGGAGATACAGCGCAGAAACAGGCCCTTCAGCCTGTCGGGTTTACACCGACCAGTGATCCCTGCACATTAACACTATCCTACACATACTAGGGACAATCACTTTTTGTTTTAATACCATGCCAATTAACCTACAAACCTATGACCCTTTGGAGTGTGGGAGGAAACTAAAGATCTCGGAGAAAACCGACAGGGGGAACGCACAAACTCTGTACAGTCAGCACCCGTAGTCGAGATCGAACTGGGGACCCTGGGGCTGTGAGGCAGCAACTCTACTGCTGCGCCACCGTGCCGCGTCCCACTGGCTCACGGATGGCAAAGCTTTTCTTTTTTTTAATATTTATTTTATCAGAAGCAATTGTACAAGGAGAAAATGATCGACATAACAATGATACAATTTTCGTACTGTTTTAACAATTTTAACGTTTTATAAACTAATAACTAAATCGGAAAAAAGGAAAAAAGTGAAAGAAAGGATTTCGAAAAAGACATGAAAAAGAGAAAAACCCCAGAACTAATGAAAAAGCGGAGATACACGGACTGTCCTTCCATACGCCCGCTCACCCGACCCTAGCGTCGGTTTTGAGTTTGTGTTCAACCATTATGTTGTTGAAGAAATTCAATAAAAGTAGACCATATTTTGTAAAATGTATCTGGTTTGTCAGTCAAGACAAGCCTTATTTTTTTCTAGATGATGTGTCTCGGTCATTTCTGTGGTCCGCATCTTCACTATGGGGATGGGAAAGCATTTTGAGGGATATGGGACTAGTGCTGGAACCAGCAGATGAATTAGGAACAGATTTTTTGGCTATGCCAGTTTGCATTGATCAACTTTTGAGAAACAGGGAGCCAAGCTCCAACCTAGATGGCAACACAACAAAGTGTTTGATTTGGAGCCAGACTGCGCTGCGACCCCCTGCACAGTTTTCCCTCCGCAGTGTGTGTGCTGGCATTGCTCCCCCTGTTCACGTTGCAAGCAGGAGGCAAAATACCAGTTCTTAAAGGGACCGCCGCAGAGGGAACACAGCAGAGAATCTGTCTTTGAAACCGGAATACTGCCTCAAACACATAATCACCTTCAATATTGCCCTTCATCTCTCCTCATAGAAACAGAAAATAGGTGCAGGAGTAGGCTATTCGGCCCTTCGAGCCTGCACCGTGCCTACCCTGACTAAAATTATAAAATAGTGATTATTTTATATATAAATATAATGTATATAAAATATATATAAAACGTACATAAAATGGTCATAAATAGTAAAGGCCTCACTAAGAGATCAATCTCTTAGGGAGGCATTATTCTCCCGTGCCTTTCATCAGCAGTACGTTTTAAACATGGAGGTATGTGCTACACGCGTGCCGTCGACGCTGCTTCAAGCCATCAGTGGGAACGTTCCGTAAAGGCAGCTGAAACTCTGCCTTTACACTGTGGACCAGTGCATGTGCCGCACTGCGCATGCGCACCAGCCTATGCACCTGTGCATGCGCACGTCTCTTAACGGGATTTTCAAGGGTGGATAGTGATTACCTGAAGAGTTTCACGAAGCAACCTTATGGATATTTTTGCTGCAAACAAAGAGAGAAGAATGGATTTTGTGCACAAATAATATGGTAAGTAATATTTTTGTTTTTAAATACTTTATTCAGAGATAGGACCTATTGAAAACAAATTACATGATAAAAGTCGAGAGAACAATCTGCGCATGCGCGGTTTCCACGATTTAAAAATAGCCGAATGACAGTACACCGGGGAGGGAACAATGTGCGCATGCGCGGTCACAAAGCCGACTGACAGCTCACCGGGGAGAGAATAATCTGCACATGCGTGGTTTTCACGATTTTTAAAAGCCACTGCCTACCCTGGCTGATTACTCACGGCACGTGCCTGCTGCCTTCTCTCCATACCCCCGATCCTCTTAGCCACAAGGGCCACATCTAACTCCCTCTTAAATATAGCTAATCTCCCTGTCTCCTTGTCGTATCTCCCTGTCACTGTGCAATTGCCCCCACACCCTCACAATAGACACTAGGCTATTATAGGTGCAGTGGGCCATTCGGCCCTTTGAGCCAGCACCGCCATTCACTGTGATCATGGCTGATCATCCCCAATCAGTACACAGTTTTGTTTCTAAGATTCTAAGACCCTAACCCTAAGATTAAAAGTGATAGGAGTAGAATTAGACCATTCGGCCCACCAAGTCCACTCTGCCATTCAATCACGGCTGATCTATCTACTCCTAACCCCATTCTCCTGCCTACTCCCCATAACCTCTGACCTCGTACTAATCAAGAATGTATCGATATGCATGGAGAAACTTTTAATGTTGCACTTCATTTAATTTTAAAATGGAAAGTCATTTTTCTTTAGTGTCCAGATCCAGATCCAGTCGACTTCTGTCCACAAACTGCTCCACATAGAATGACTGCACCGGCTCATGGTAACTGCCAACAGCAGTGTGAGTGTGCGGAGATAGAGCTCTACTCTGGCATTGCACTTGCCACGAAGAATCATACAGTGTGGAAACTGGCCCTTCAGCCCAACGTGCCCAACTATCCGTACTAGTCCCACCTGCCAGCGTTTGGCCCATATCCCTCTAAACCTAACCTATCCATGTACCTGTCCAAATGTTTCTTGAATGTTATGATAGTACCTGCCTCAACTACCTCCTCCGACAGCATGTATCGTACCCACCACCCCTTTGTGTAAAAAAAGTTACCCCTAGGGTTCCTATTGAATCTTTTATTT
The DNA here is from genome assembly GCA_963514005.1 of Raja brachyura. Next base: position 1,945,103 of record OY740815.1, read on the forward strand.
AATCTGAAGAAGGGTCTGGACCCGAAACGTCACCCATTCCTCCTCTCCAGAGTTGCTGCCTGTCCCGCTGAGTTACTCCAGCTTTTTGTGTCTATCTTCGGTTTAAACCTGCATCTGCAGTTCCTGCGTAGAATCCTGGAAACTATTATTTCATTTACTGCTGTTCTTCGAGTCTTTTACTGAGTGAAGAAGGGACCCGACTCGAAACGTTATCTGTTCATTTCCATCCTCTCAGTTCCTCCTGTGTTCTGATTTTTGCTCCTGGTTCCAGTTTGCGTTCTCTCGTGTCTGTCATTAACTGCTCTTGACCTCTTTCTGACCTGGGAATTCACAAAAACGCAGCTAGCCTCAAATTCACCTTGGGGTGTGGTATTGTGCATCAATTATACCACGTGGTTCTAACGGCACACATAGCTTCACCTCAACGGTAGACTTGGAACAAAATGCAATGCGATGCAATGGTGTAATGCCTTTGTCGTTGCAAAACAGACCACTCTCTGTATTAACTGTGACCAGCGACAATGGAGGTCTACGACTGGGATAATTATCCTACTGGAAACACAATGCTTGGCTTTTATCGTGAGGAAAATGACATGCTGTTTGGCTCAGAGCCTTCTGGTGAATTCAAGTAATGATCACCAGTGAAACAGCTGGTAGTGTGAGCGTAAATAGGAGTAAATGACATGTTTTGGCGGGCTGCATCAGGTGACCAATCTGCTTTTAATTGTCCTTAGAAATCTTAGTTTAGTGTAGAGATACAGTGTGGAAACAGGCCCACTGATTCCGCACCGACCAGCGATCCCCACACACTAACAGCCCTGTCCCACGGTACGAGTTCATTCCAAGAGCTCTCCCGAGTTTATAAAAAATCAAACTCGTGGTAAGCACGGAGAATGAACATAGCGGGTACGTCGGAGCTCAGGGACATCTCTTAGTGGCTCGTAACGCTAACGGCAGGTACTCGGGAAGACTCACGAACGGCAGGTAAGCACGGGAAGACTCGTGAAGATTTTTCAACATGTTGAAAAATGTCCACGAGAGCCCCGAGTACCGACGAGTGGCCATTACCGTAAATCTCAGAGTTCGAATCAGGGCAAACTCGGGAGAACTCTTGGAATGAACTCGTACAGTGGGACAGGGCTTTAACACTAACCTACATACACTAGGGGCAATTTGCATTTAGACCAAGCCAATTGACATACAAACCTGCACGTCTTTAGAGTGTGGAAGGAAATCGAAGATCTCGCAGGTCACGGGGAGAGCGTACAAACTCTGTACAGACAGCAGCCGTGGTTGGGATCGAACCCGGGTCTCTGGCGCTGTGAGGCAGCAGCTCTACCTGCTGTGCCACCGTGCCACATGTATTAAACAGGGATGAGAACATAATTAGCCGTGAGGTTAATAACGAAAGGTTATTCTTGTGTCACATGGAGTACCACGATCTGAGGGATTTCAGGAAAAGTAAAGATAGCCACTGTTGGGATTTTGTATGGAATATTTCAAGCCCATCGCAATGTGGTTTCATAGAGTCATATATTTTACCAGGAGACTACCTGGTCAGCCAGATCTTTGAGTGAGCTGTTCCATTAGTCTCAATCCCTGGCTCTTTTGTTATGGTCTGTAGTTTGAAGATTACTTTTGAAAATTATCACTGATTCAGATCCTACAAATCTTATAGCGTGTGCATTCTGGATCTCAACTAAAGAAAATGATCACTGATTGTGGATGATCAGCCATGATCATATTGAATGGCGGTGCTGGCTTGAAGGGCCGAATGGCCTACTCCTGCACCTGTTGTCTATTGTCACCCCTCTGCTCCCACTGTACAGGTAGTTACTGTCAATTCAGTTTCAGTTTAGTTTATTGTCCTAATTCGACCTAATTCACAACCTTTTTTACTCGTCGACATTTTTCATCAGGCTAGAAAAAACGCCCCGACCTACTAGATGCCATGAGTACCTACGACTAGCATCACGACCTACCTACGACCTCGTGACGACCATGCCGCGAGTATGAGTCAAGGGCAAACTCGGCAGAGGTTGTGAATTAGGTCGTGAATGTGGAGCAGGCCCTTCACCAGTCAGCGGAAAGACAACACACGATTACTATAATGTCATCTTGTTCCTATCACAAGGATCAGTTCGCTATTTACTCTATCAAAATTCATTCCGTTAAATATCTCTCTTGAATCTTCGTGTAGGAAAGAACTGCAGATGTTGGTTTAAATCGAAGGTAGACACAGAATGCTGGAGTAACTCAGCGGTCAGGCAGCATCTCAGGAGAGAAGGAATGGGTGATGTTTCGGGTGGAAACCCTTCTTCGAGAAGGAACGGCTAACGTTTCAGGTGCCGAAACGTCACCCGTCCCTTCTCTCCAGAGATGCTGCCTGTCCCACTGAGTTAGAAACATAGAAACATAGCAAATAGGTGCAGGAGTAGGCCATTCGGCCCTTCGAGCCTGCACCACCATTCAATATGATCATGGCTGATCATCCAACTCAGTATCCTGTACCTGCCTTCTCTCCATACCCCCTGATCCCTTTAGCCACAAATGCCACATCTAACTCCCTCTTAAATATAGCCAATGAACTGGCCTCAACTACCTTCTGCAGCAGAGAATTCCACAGACTCACCACTCTCTGTGTGAAAAATGTTTTTCTCATCTCGGTCCTAAAAGATTTCCCCCTTATCCTTAAACTGTGACCCCTTGTCCTGGACTTCCCCAACATCGGGAACAATCTTCCTGCATCTAGCCTGTCCAACCCCTTAAGGATTTTGTAAGTTTCTATAAGATCCCCCCTCAATCTTCTAAATTCTAGCGAGTACAAGCCGAGTCATATGAAAGTCCTGACATCCCAGGATGTCAGTTAAGGGCCTGTCCCACCAGCATGCAACTCTATGCGATGAGCGCGACCTAACGTGGTAGCTTGAGCCGTCCGGCGTCGCGGGGCCGGTCCCACTTCGATCGCCGGAATTGTGCGGAGTTCGTCCCGACATCGCGCGGGGCTCCGAAAAACTGACCATGTTCAAAAATTCCGCGCGGCAATGGCTTGTCGGCTCGCAGTCGCCTCGACGCATTACACACCGCCTCGACATCGTGCCTCCGTGACGCTATCTGTAGGTGCCTCCGTGACACTCTATGTGTGTGGCTCCATGGCCCTCTCTGTGTGTGTGTGTCTGTGTGCCCCTCTCTGTCCTGGCGAACTTACCTTTAAGACTTCGCTCCAAGTTCGCCTCACTTTGTGCCGCGTTGCGCCACTCACCTGACCTCCACGCGGCCCTCGCTGCCGGTTTGGTTGCGCTTGCCGCATGCAGGTGGGAACGGCCCTGTACAGGGATCACCTGACCTCCGCGCGGCCCCCGCTTCTAGTTTGATCGCGCTCACCGCATGGAGTCGGATGCTGGTAGGACAGGCCCTTTACTCCAGGCTGGAGTTACTCTAGCATTCTGTGTCTACATTCTCCTGAATCTCCTCTTGTTTTTGCTGAGGGCAGCGAAAGTTAATTGCAGCTTCTTTGGTCTCCACATAATTGAAGCCCTTCAACCTTGATGCTATTTTGGTAAACTCATCCGCGGCCCGCACCTTCCCCATTTGAAGTAGTTGAGTAATTGAATGAACAGCAACGGCCAGCGTGATCTTTCCATCACAGCTGTGTGGATAATAATTTAAATAAAACTAAACATTCTTTGGAAGATCAGAGTTTTGTCTGCTCTTGGAAGAATGCATTTTTTTCATGCATAAACAGAGTTTTCCCCAGGGCTACAGGTGTTAGAAACAGAGATCGACTTGAAGAATGTTACGTGTCCAAATAATAATAATACGAGGCAATTCAAGAGTTCTCCCGTGTTTTCCCCTGATTCAAACTCGGAGAATGTCCGTAGCGGGTCCGTAGGAGTTCGTGGACGTCTCGTAGCGGCTCGTACGAGTAAAAAGTAACCATTTTTTCATCACAAGTATTTTTTTACCTGCGGACATTTTTCACAGTGTTGAAAAAAACCGTCACGAGTTTACCGGATTTCCCGAGTACCTACCGTTACTCGTATGAAACCCAAAGGGTTTTGGTCTGAAAAATGTTGCCTATTTCATTCACTCCATAGATGCTGCTGCAACCCGCTGAGTTTCTCCAGCACTTTTGTCTACCTTCTTTTGGGGCTTGTTAGGATCGATGCATGGATGATGTTTCCCCTGGTTGGTAAGTCTAGAAATAGAGGTCAACGTCTCAAAATGAAGGGTCAGCCATTCCGGGCTGAGATGAGAGAAAAGGGGAGGGTGGATTTCAAAGGTACTTTGTCAACGCATGTACCGAGGTACAGGGAAATTCCTTTTTTGCATGCAAAAGTTCAGTAAAAGTATTACTATCGATGAACACAATCGTGCAGGTGGCCACGGTGGCGCAGTGGTAGAGTTGCTGCCTTACAGCGCCAGCAGCGCCGGAGACCCGGGTTCGATCCCGCCTCCGGGTGCTGTCTGTATGGAGTTTGTACGTTCTCTCCCCGTGACCTGCGTGGGTTTTCTCCGAGATCTTCGGTTTCCTCCCACACTCCAAAGACGTACAGGTTTGTGGGTTAGTTGGCTTGGTATACATGGAAAATGATTCCTAGCGTGTGTAGGATAGTGTTAACGTGTGGTAATCGCTGGTCAGCGTGGGCCGGCGGGCCAGTTTCTGAGCTGTATCTCTAAACCTAGTTAAGTGCGATTGTATCGGAATAGTACACAGACAGTATGCAAGACTCGCCATGTCTTGGTGTAATTCTTTCAAGAATGGATATAGGCACATGGATAGGCAAGGGATGGAGGGGAATGCAGGTAGAGGTGATTCATTAATTTTGACATCATCACCTGCTCAGACATTGTGGGCCAATGAGCCTGTTCTTGGGCTCCACATCTATGATCCATGCAATGACATGAGGCGCACCAAAGTGCCTCTGATCTTTGCAATGCCTACTGAAATTTAGTGCACATTGAAGAGCCAATATATCTGCCATTGAATGAATGGCGGGTTCTTATAAGTTCACGATGAGGCAGAATTTACCAAGCATTCTGATTTCAGAATGAATCAAGATATGGCGATGTTCCGAATCTCCTTTTGTACTCTACCAGACTGTGTTCCAAGGCTCCTTATAAAACTCTCCCCGTCTGAACGGGAAACATAGAGAGAGCCATCCGTCTCCACAGCCATCTCTAGGTTTCTGGTACCATCAACTTTGTTGTTGCTGGAGTGTAAACCCACAGAATGCTGGCAGGGCACATTGGCTGCATTTCCATGCTGTACTGGCCAATGCAGAAATTAATGGACAAGGTTTATACAGACTGGGGCACTGGGTAGAAGCCAGGTATTCCAGGAAAGTGACTGGGGTCAAAACTCTGCACGGTTCCTCAATGATGCATTTATAACACAAGAAGAAATGCCTTGGGTCATTTATGACGTTTGGCATAAACAGTAGGGGCCAGAAGCCAGGCTAGCACATCGAGGATAATGTTGCTAAGTTCCAGTCCCCACGTGACGCTTCTGACATCTGGAGTATTGCGTACAGTTTTGGTCTCCTAATCTGAGGAACGACATTCTTGCCATAGAGGGAGTGCAGAGAAGGTTCACCAGACTGATTCCTGGGATGGCAGGACTTCCATATGAAGAAAGAATGGATAGACTTGGCTTGTACTCGCTGGAATTTAGGAGTTTGAGGGGGGATCTTATAGAGGCTTACAAAATTCTTAAGGGGTTGGACAGGCTAGATGCAGGAAGATTGTTCCCGATGTTGGGGAAGTGCAGAACAAGGGGTCACAGTTTAAGGACAAGGGGGAAGTCTTTTAGGACCGAGATGAGAAAAACATTTTTCACACAGAGAGTGGTGAGTCTGTGGAATTCTCTGCCGCAGAAGATAGTTGAGCCAGTTCATTGGTTATATTTAAGAGGGAGTTAGATGTGGCCCTTGTAGCTAAAGGGATCAGGGGGTATGGAGAGAAGGCAGGTACAGGATACTGAGTTGGATGATCAGCCATGATCATATTGAATGGTGGTGCAGGCTCGAAGGGCCGAATGGCCTACTCCTGCCCCTATTGTCTATGATTCTATGACATGAGCGATGAAGGTATTGCAGGAGTGAAGAGCATTTGCAATGTCAGACCAAATTTTGAAGGCAGCACAGTGGGTTTCATTGGAAGTCTTGGTTCTTGGTTACTTGGTCCTCCAAAATATTCCAACTGGAATTTAAACTGGAGGTGGTGAAGGGAGGGGTTTAGCCAGGGAGGGTTATATGGAAGAAAGTGCCACTTTAAACTTAGTTGCATCTGGCCGGGCAACCGTGGCTTGGTGGAGATTATTCCATGCTTTAATAGTGCGTGGAAAGAACGAATTGCTGTACACATCTGTCTTTGTGGCTGGGACCACAAATTGGATCGAATGCCCTCGTCTGCTCCTAATTGGTTTGGGGTTGGTGTAGGATTTGTGATCTATGTCTAGCTGACCATTTAACATTTTGTAAAAACAGGTCAAGCGGTGAGCTTCACGTCTGTCTTGGAGAGGGTTCCACCCCGCCCAGAGAATTCAGAAGTTTGGTGACACTCTCTTCTCTCTCGTAGGTGTTAGTAACAAATCGAGCGGCCTGTCTTTGGACACGTTCGATGGATGAAATGTTTTTATCTGTGTATGGGTCCCAAGCTGCAACTGCGTAGTCCAGATGAGGTCTAACGAGGGTGAAATACAGCTTCTCCTTGACAGACAACACAATGGAGGAATAGGTTCAAGGACAAAACACCTTGTAACTTCTTGTCACTGCTCGGTGTGAATGACACAGCAATAATGGAGAAGTGGCAGTGAGGGCGAGGTGCTCGGGGATGATTCCTGGGATGTCAGGACTTTCATATGAGGAAAGATTGGATAGACTTGGCTTGTACTCGCTGGAATTTAGAAGATTGAGGGGGGGTCTTATAGAAACTTACAAAATTCTTAAGGGGTTGGACAAGCTAGATGCTGGAAGATTGTTCCCGATGTTGGGGGAGTCCAGAACAAGGGGTCACAGTCTAAGGATAAGGGGGAATTCCTTTAGGACCGAGATGAGGAAAACATTTTTCACACAGAGAGTGGTGGGTCTCTGGAATTCTCTGCCACAGAAGGTAGTTGAGGCCAGTTCATTGGCTATATTTAAGAGGGCGTTAGATGTGGCACTTGTGGCTAAAGGGATCAGGGGATATGGAGAGAAGGCAGGTACGGGATACTGAGTTGGATGATCAGCCATGATCACATTGAATGGCGGTGCAGGCTCGAAGGGCCGAATGGCCTACTCCTGCACCTATTTTTCTATGTTTCTATGTTTCTATGATCTATTCTAGGCAATGACATTTGAAGATATTACTTGTGATGGAAAGAAAGCTAAGTGCTGAAAGTATTTGGACTTATTGTGCCTTTCTTTGTGAAAGATGACATGTAATGATTCCGTCAATATCTATCAGAGCGAATTTAAGTAAAATGGACCAAAATTCTGCGAATAACTTGTTCGTGTTGCTGTTGGAATCGATGCCAGTGGGTTGAGTTCTTAGTGACCCCTCGCAGGGCCAAACAGCAGATGTGGGATCATTATAACAGCTTCGTGCTGAGCAGCAGACTACTTGCTTTCTCTCTCTGGAACTAACATTCGCTGGAACTTTGTATTGATTGGCATGCATGAGGTAAAAAATAATATCGTCATACAAAAGTCAATTTGAGAGGCTGCTAAGTGGAACACCTCCCTCCCCTCTCATTGAAAACCGCTCCATGCTAAAAGTGTGCATCTAAAGAATTCCTTCCTTTTGTCAACCTTCGATTTTCCAGCATCTGCAGTTCCTTCTGGAGCAGAATAGTGAGAATTGGATAGAGTGGATGTGGAGAGGATGTTTCCACTAGTGGGAGAGTCTAGGACTAGAGGCTATAGCCTCAGAATTAACCATATAACCATATAGCAATTACAGCACGGAAACAGGCCTTCTCGGCCCTTCCAGTCCGTGCCGACCATTTATTTTCCCCTAGTCCCATCTACCTGCACTCAGACCATACCCCTCCATTCCATTCCCGTCCATATACCTATCCACTTTACTTTTAAATGTTAAAATCGATCCTGCCTCCACCACTTCTGCTGGAAGATCATTCCACACAGCCACCACTCTCTGAGTAAAGAAGTTCCCCCTCATGTTACCCCTAAACTTCTGCCCCTTAATTCTCATGTCATGCCCTCTTGTTTGAATCTTCCCTACCCTCAATGGGAAAAGTTTATCCATGTCAACTCTGTCTATCCCTTTCATCATTTTAAAGACCTCTATCAAGTCCCCCCTTAACCTTCTGCGCTCCAAAGAATAAAGACCTAACTTGTTCAATCTTTCTCTGTAACTTAGTTGCTGGAACCCAGGCAACATTCTAGTAAATCTCCTCTGTACTCTCTCTATTTTGTTGACATTCTTCCTATAATTAGGCGACCAAAATTGTACACCATACTCCAGAATTGGTCTTACCAATGCCTTATACAATTTTAACATTACTTCCCTACTCCTATATTCAATGTTCTGATTTATAAAGGCCAGCACACCAAAAGCTTTCTTTACCACCCTATCTACATGCGATTCCACCTTCAGGGAACTATGCACAGTTATTCCTAGAACTCTCTGTTCCACAGCATTCCTCAATTCCCTACCAATTAAAGGACATTCTTTTCTGAAGAAGTGCAGGATACATTTATTTCGTCAGAGGCCGGTGAATCTGTGGAATTTATTACCACAGAAGATAGATTCTTGATTAGTACAGTGGTTATGGGGAGAAGGCAGGAGAATGGGGTTCGGAGGGAGAGATTGATCATGATTGAATGGTGGAATAGACTTGATGGGCCGAATAGCCTAATTCTGCTCCTATTCCTTGTGAACTTATAATGGTATATGGACACACTGATCTGTTTTGTAGTCAATGCCTACTATGTTCTGTTGTGCTGAAGCAAAGCAAGAACGTCATTGTCCTATCAGGGGCACATAACAATAAACTTGCTTGAGCTTGAACTTATAACCACATATTGACAAGAGCTGGGATTGGATCATCTGCTGTTACTCATGCGGTTACTCAGATGAAAATCTTGTACTGGGAACGGTAGTTGTGGGATGTTGTATTTTGTGAGTAATTACTTGTGCAAGACGTACAGTCCTGGTGCGTTACGCAAATACCTATGATGATGATGTTGATGCTGCTTTTCAAGCTGACGAATTCCTAAGTACTCCTCAGGCCTGCACTATCTTGTTGAAGCCCAGTGACCACAAGATCAGCAGGTTCCCGTCTCGTTCCCCTTGTGTGTGAAACAAAACACTACTCATGGTTTTAGCCGGACTCCATGGGAACTGTAGATTCTTGTGGGGCTTCCTACAGATGGTGGAAAGGATTCATCGTTGGATTTGGATACGAAGCACGCGGGTCGCGAAGAAGGTTTTGAGGAGATTTTGTAAGGGAATTGCAGGTGTTGGAACCTTGAGCAAAACACAAAGTGCTGGAGGAACTCAACAGGTCACCCAACATCTGTGGAGGGAAACTGCTCTCAAATTCACTTGGACTGTCTCCAACATCTACCTCCCCTTTCTTGATCTCACCGGCTCCATCACTGGAGAACTTGCTGCCAGAGGAAGCTGGAAGCAGATTCATTTGGACAAATGGAGTGATATAGAGTGGAAACAGGCCCTACGGCCCAACTTGCCCACACTGGCCAACAAGTCCCAGCTACACTAGTCCCACCTGCCTGCGCTTGGTCCATATCCCTCCAAACTTGTACCTGTCTAACTGTTTCTTAAACGTTGGGATAGCCCCAGCCTCAACTACCTCCTCTGGCAAACACAAAATGCTGGAGTAACACAGCGGGGGAGGCAGCATCTCTGGAGCGAAGGAATGGGTGATGTTTTGGATCGAGACCCTTCTTCAGGTCAGTCTGGACCTGAAACATCACCCATTACTTCGCTCCATAGATGCTGCCTCACCCCCTTTATAATTTTATACTCATTGAAGAAATCCTAGAAAATTAGTAAAACTAAAACAAAAACGTGGACTTGTGCCAGAAAGTATAAAGTTTAGCACTGAGTTGGGTTGAAACCCTGGACTTGAATGAAATGGGCGCTAGAGTGGAGGGTGGGGAGGACGATGGGCCAAAGACCGCCCATGTTTGAGTTTCACTTGTGACCTTGTGAACGCTTGCCTGGTGAATGGCTCCGTGGGAAAAATACTCCAGCATCCATAGAAACGCACTGCCGATGAGTCATTGCCTTCAGACAACTTCAGCCAAAAAACAAAGTCCCCCAGCTGATAGCTCAAGGAAAAGAAATAATGAGGCACAAGCGGAGAGTTTTCACAGCGTTCCCACTGTAATCCGTGCGGTGATTACTTTGTTTCTGTGGATTTACTACAGGGAACAAGTTGCACACTCCGTGTCAGTCGACGGCTGCGTTCAGAGCTTGTGTCGTCTCAGGCATCTGATCCCATTAATTGCACATCAGGAGTTACAATCCCATGGTGGCCGAGCCACTGGGCAGCATCGCGCTGCTTCCTTCATGGGTACCCAGGTCCCTTCCTCACACTGACGTTCAGGTACACAGTTGTTCAACAAGCCGGCAATGCTGTAATTGAAGCCTTGTCCAAAAACCGTAAAGAACTCACAAAAACCTCTTTGGAAGGAGCTTCGCCTATGGAACTATTATTTCATATTATAGTCTGCACGTGTGTTTAATTAAACCTGTGTGGACGTTGTTTGAACGAAGGAGTTGGCAACCAGCTGTTACCACAGAAATCCAACACTGTAAACTTTCTCTTGAGGATGTTTAGTGTGGTTTTAAGTTCTGTGCAATTAAGATCTCCGCTGCTTTCTTTCCGGGAGCCTGCATCATTAGGAGGGATGTGGGACTTGACAGCAAGGAGGTGGGTGGCTGGAGTTATTCGAGGTCACCATGGGCCTGCTCATGGGTTGTCAAAACAAGTAGCTTGCTTTGCTCTGGGTTGGAATGGTAGAATGGTAGAAGTTCTGGCGAAGATACTGGCCGTTTGGCCATCTCCACAGCTAGCAATCCCTCTGGACTACTCAGAAGGGGAAAGCTGATTTCCTGATCCATCCAACACAGCAAGGAAGGACCCATCCTGCCAAGAGCCGCCTGTTTGTTTAGTTAACGCAGCCTAGTTGTTATGAACTTGGACCAGTGATCCAGAGTTTATAAGTTCAACATCAACCAGGGCAGATTGTAAGTTTCACAAGTTCTAGAAGCAGAATTAGGCCGTTCGGCCCATCAATTCAATCATGGCTGACCTCTCTTTCCCTCTCAACCCCATTCTCCTGCTTTCTCTCCATACCCCCTGCATCCCATACTAATCAAGAATCTCGCAACCACATTGCCACTTTCATTGCCGCAGTGAATTGCTCGATTCACCGCCCTCTGACTAAAGAAATCCCTCCTCAACTCCTTTCTAAAGGTAGGTCCTTTTATTCTGAGGCCATGCCCTCTGGTCCTAGACTCTCTCCCACTAGTGGAAACATCCTCTCCACATCCACTCTGTCCAGGCCTTTCACCATTCGGTCAGTTTCAATGTGATCCCCCCCCTCATCCTTTGAAACTCCAGCGAGTACAGGCCGGTTTTTGTCCAACACTCACCATGTGTTAACCCACTCGTTCCTGGATCATTCTTGGATCATTGGGTTTGGTGAGGTGGAAGCGTTGTGCGTGTCTGGCCTGTGTGCTTCCTGACTCCATCGCTCCTCCGGGCATGGCACGGAAACCAAGCGCTTTTTTAAAACATTGGGAACAATTAGAATGAAGTATTTATTCTGCCCATTAACAGTTGAGGTGACGGTTAACCATAACTTGGCCGTGTTCTGCATTTTTAAAGAGGGTGGATTGAAACACTGGAGAGCTGGCGAGGTATTGCCTTGGCCAGTGAGACTCCGCACACAGTGGGAGAAGGGGCAGCAGAGGGAATGATCATCTATCCAGACAGGACACAATGAGCAACAACATCTTCAGTTCATACCAGCCTTTGCATGGAAGCGCTGTTTCTGCTTATGTTAGGAATTTGAGGTGAGAGCAAGCGTAGGCCAAGCAGTTCATTTTTTTTAACCCGCCAACCTCCGGCCGTTCGATAAGATCACAATGCGGCACGGTGGCTCAGCGGTAGAGTTGCTGCCTCACAGCGTGAGAGAACCGGGTTGGATCCTGACTATGGCTGCTGTCTGTACGGAGTTTGCACGTTCTCCCCAGATCAAACTACAATAGTGGAATGGTAATCCAACGTGGGAGCAGAGAGTTGCAGACAGGTGGGTGTGAATGAACAACCATCCGCACAGGAGTGTCCCAGAGCTAGAGGTAGTTAGCTAAAGGGCCTGTCCCACCAGCATGCAACTCTATGCAATGAGCGCAACTTAACGTGGTCGCTTGAGCTGTCCGGCGTCGCGGGGCCGGTCCCACTTCGATCGCCGGAGCCGTGCGGAATTGTGCGGAGTTCGTCCCGACATCACACGGGGCTCCGAAAAACTGACTATGTTCAAAAATTCCGCGTGGCAATGGCTTGTCGACTCGCAGTCGCCTCAACGCATTACACACCGTCTCAACGTCGTGCCTCCGTGACACACTCTGTAGGTGCCTCCGTGACCCTCTATGTGTGTGGCTTCGTGGCCCTCTGTGTGTGTGCCTCTGTGCCCCTCTCTTTGTGCCCCTCTCTGTCCTGCCGAACTTACCTTAGACTTCGCTCCAAGTTCACCTCACTTTGCGCCGCGTTGCGCCACTCACCCGACCACCGCGCGGCCCTCGCTGCCGGTTTGGTCGCGCATGCCGCATGCAGGCGCATGCTGGTGGGAACGGCCCTGTACAGGGATCACCCAACCTCCGCGCGGCCCCCGCTTCTAGTTTGATCGCGTTCATCGCATAGAGTTGCATGCTGGTGGGACAGGCCCTTAAGAGTTTCATGGACTTGGGTTGCAGACATTGGAATACAGGAGATTAAGATGTGTTGGCAGGAACTGCAGACGCCGGTTCACACCAAAGATAGACACAAAAAGCTGGAGTAACTCAGCGGGACGGGCGAAGCATCTCTGGAGAGAAGGAATGGGTGATGTTTCGGGTCGAGACCATTCTTTCCACAATAGAATTGATTTCCTCTGGTGGGAGATCCCAGAGTAAGGAAGGGTAATCTTAAATGAGAGAAGGCATTCAGCATGTTGTCAAAATGCAACAACTTCACACGAACTTTACCCTAATCTCCACCGACGTCTGCTAATCTCCCAAAAACCTATTCGGGCCGAATGACCTAGTTTAATTTAGTTTGGTATTCTTTAGTTTAGTTTAATTTAGTTTAATTTAGTTTAGAGAGATACATCGTGAAAACAGGCCCTTCGGCCCACCAAGTCCACACTGACCAGCGATCCCCACATTCCTAGACACTAGGGAAATTGACATTTATATTAAGCCAATGAACCTACAAACCTGCACGTCTTGTAAGTGTGGGAGGAAACTGAAGATCTCGGGGAAAACCCACGCAGGTCACGGGGAGAACGTGCAAACTCCGTACAGACAGCGCCCGTAGTCGGGATCAAACCCGGGTCTCTGGCGCTGGGAGGCAGCAACTCTACCGCTGCGCCACCGTGCCGCGCCCACACATGTGACGATCTCAAAATCAAATTGGCGGATATTCATTAAGCGAGGATGATAAAAAATATATGACAGGATAAAGCAGTGGATGAGGTTGAGATTTGACCAGTTCAGAAACAGCAGAGTGGCAGAACAAATGGCTACCCCTTGATCCTGGGCCTGCTTCAGAGTGTCTGGCCTCACAGCAGAGAGCACATAGATGTAGGAATAATGGCTGCAAGAGCAGCGGGGGAGTTGCCTTTTACTGCTGTTTTCTCGCCTGCCGTTACACAATTCAAAAGCACAGTTAATCGAGTTCAGCTGCATACACTTCATCCAAAGCTGCCTGGGCTTGTCGTGGAGTCAGAGGCAGCTCTGTCCACAACACCTATAACGAGGAAAGCTTGTTTAATGGTGTTCTGAAACCCGAGCCTGCTTCTTCTTTTCCACTGATCTTCCACACACTCACTCACTCCCACCAGTTTGTTTCCAGCCCAGATTCCCCACATTCGTTGTTCTTGCCGTTCCTTTCCCACGTTGCTGGTCTGCGCTGTTGTAACAAGAGGTGAAACGTGGCAGTGCCTTTAAATCTGGCTGTGGACGCTGTCTTTGTCTCTGGCTCTGGGCAGTTGTGAGTGAGGGGGATGGAACCTTCCACATTTCTTGCAGTAACTTTAGATTTTACTTCAGATATTAAAGATATACAGCGTGGAAACGGTCCCTTCACCCCACCGAGTCCGTGCCGACCAGCGATCATTCCATACACTAGCACTATCCTACACACCAGGAGCAATTTACAATTAACATACAAAACTGTACGCCTTTAGAGTGTGGGAGGAAACCAGAGCACCCGGAGTAAACCCATATGGTCACAGGGAGACCGTGCAAACTCCGTACAGACAGCACTCACAGTCCGGATTGAACCTGGGTGTCTGGTCTCTGGAGGAAGCCCAGGACAGAAAGGTCAGAAAAGTCCTGGGCCTCCTCCATTGCCAGAGTGAGGCCCAGTGTAAATTAGTAGAAACAGCACCTCATATTTTGCTTGGGTAGTTCACACCCCAGCGGTATCGACATTGACTTCTCCAATTTCAGGTAGTCCTTGCTTTCTCCTTCCTTCCCCTCCCCTTCCCAGCTCTCCCACAAGCCTACGGTCTCCACCTCTTCCTTTCTTCTTCCCGCCCCCCGAACATCAGTCTGAAGATGGGTCTCGACCCGAAACGTCACCTATTCCTTTTCTCCACAGATGCTGCTTCACCAGCTGAGTTTCTCCAGCACTTTTTGTCTAGTTTTGCTTTTTCCAGCATCTGCAGTTCCTTCTTATACATTCCAGATGTGTTCTTAATAACTTTGATAACACCAAGCTTAAAGAAAGGAGGTGGGGGGGGATAATTTATTGATCAATGGATATTTAGACCAACGTGGATGAATAAGCATTCTTTGGAAAAAATGGACCAGTTAAAATTATTTAACAAGAAGGCTAATGTATATATTGAAGTGAATGAGAGAGCATCTGTCTGACTGATTTGGATTAATTTAGTCTTAACCTGTCATCATGGCTTAATGACCACTCTGACAACCTCCACTAAAATTGCAGCCTGCAGTGTATAATTTGTGCTGTTTTCAGTTGGCAGATACATTGTAGATTGTTTAAATGTGTCTTGGTTGCAGTCCATCTCTGAATAAGTCCTTCATGGCAAATGGCACAGTGCAACAAGTAGCAGGCCCTTCCGCCCACAATGTCTGTGCTGAACACGATAAAGGTTAAACTAATCTCCTCTTCAACTCTCCCTCCCATTCCGAATCCGACCTTTCTGTCCTGGGTAAGAGTACGGCCCAGCGCAAATTGGAGGAGCAGCACCTCATATTTCACTTGGGTAGTTTACACCCCAGCGGTATGAACATTGACTTCTCCAATTTCAGGTAGTCCTTGCTTTCTCCCTCCTTCCCCTCCCCTTCCTAGCTCTCCCACAAGCCTACGGTCTCCACCTCTTCCTTTCTTCTTCCCGCCCCCCCAACATCAGTCTGAAGATGGGTCTCGACCCGAAACGTCACCTATTCCTTCGCTCCATAGATGCTGCCTCACCCGCTGAGTTTCTCCAGCATTTTTGTCTACCTCCACAGCATGCATGTGATCCCTATCCCCGCATATCCATGTGGTTGTCTATAAACCCTTGTTAACGTCACTGTCGCGTCTGCTTCCATCGTCATTCCAGGTGCCCGCCGCGCTCTGATTTTTAAAAAGGGAACAAAGCTGGAGGAGAAGGTGGGGGCAGGACAAAGCCTGGAGAGTGATGGGTGGATTTGTGAGGAGGGTTTGATTTTCAGATGGGTGGAATAAGTGACAAAGGCTCGAGATGAAAGGAGGCAGGAGGGTGTCAGATGGAAATGTAAAGCCGGAGGGGGGGGGGGGGTGCGAGGGGGGAGGGGAAAGTGGGGGATAAAAGAGAAACAGGAGACGCTGGGATGGGAGACGAGTGTATGAAGGAAGGCAAAGGAGCAGGGTGGGGGGGGGAGAGAAGTTTGTGTAGGAGATGAGGGGGTGCACCAGGGTAGAGGTGAGAGGAATGCAAGGGAACAAAAAGCCTAAGAGGTCATGACAGAAGTTGTTGAGACATTTCACCATCGGTTTCACCGTCTGAAGAAGGGTCTCGACCCGAAACGTCACCCATTCCTTCTCCAGAGATGCTGCCTGTCCCGCTGACTTACTCCAGCTTTTTGTGTCTATCCTCATTTCACCATCTACCATGTTTTGTCCCCTCAGGGTTTTATCAATTCGATCGCCCCTCATTCAACTAAACTCCTCAAAGAATACAGATCTAGCTGTTCTTGACGGTACAACCCCCTCTCTCCCCACACGAGCTGGCAAATCTCTCTCTTACTGAAGAAAGAGTGAATGGGAGGAAATAATGTCCATTGGCAGAGGGTTAGTAACCAGAGAACAGAGAGTGTGAGGATTGTAAGGAACAAGATGTATCTTTTAAGGGCAGGTTGGATAAGCAAATTAAAATGAAAAATGTGCGGGGCTGGAGATGGAGTGAACCCAAGGGCTTATTCAGAGGCAGCTCCCAATGTCGTCTACAACTACAGCCGATGCCAGGACAGTTGTTAAGTTTCACTCTGAGACTGAGTTTTAGTTTTGCAGCAGATTGTTAGGTGGGCAGAGTGGAGTTTGATGACACATCAGCCATGATCTCCTTGGATGGAGGAACCTCCTTGAAAAAGTCGTGGATAGAGTGGATGTGGGGAGGATGTTTCCACTAGTGGTAGAGTCTAGGACCAGAGGGCACAGCCTCAGAATGAAAGGACGTTCCTTTGGAAAGGAGATGAGGAGGAATGTCTTTAGCCAAAAGCTGGTGAATCTGTGGAACTCATTGCCACAGACGGCTGTGGAGGCTGCCAATGGATAATTTTAAGGCAGAGACAGATAGATTCTTGATTAGTACGGGTATCAGGAGTTATGGGGGGAAAAAAACAGGAGAATGGGGTTTGGAGGGAGAGATAGATCAGCCATTATTGTATGGTGGAGTAGTCTTGTTGGGCCGAATGGCCTGATTCTGCTCCAATGCCATGACCGTGTGAACGTGAAAGGCTGTTGCCATGTTTCAGCGATGGGGCATTGACGAATGATTCTACTACGCTTGACTTGAGAGTTGGGACATGTTGGCTGGTATGGGCAAGTTGGGCCGAAGGGCCTGTTTCACTATAACTCCATGGCCTGTTCTTCATTACCAGACTAGTTGACAGCTAATACCGGTCAACAGTGTACTTTCCCCGTTTCCCAGTATAAAAGAAAAAAGAAAAAGATACTATTTTAATATCCTCTGATCCTTTTTTTTGTGGGCAGCTTGTGGCTCCGATGAGGATTTCATTTTTTTTGCAGGAGTTTTCTGGACACTCCTGAAGGGTTGGCATACCTTGCTGTTTTCAATAAACTTACCAGCAGTAAATCCGAATATTTGTTCACTCTGGATGTGACAATCCGCTCCTTCTTTTGAATATGAGGCCGGGCTTCATGTACGCGGTGAATGTCAAATACTGGAGTAGAGCCCAAATTAACTTAAAACTCCCGTTTACTCCATATTCTTCCCTTCGTTCTCTACATTCATAAACCCAAACTTGACGCTGCGAACGTTTTTAACCTTTTCCCCAAATATTTCCTGATTTTGGCGTTTTTGCAGAACTATTTCAATGCCGTAAAAATGATTACAAGTTGACCCCTTATTTAACTGGGCCACATCACAAATAGTGTTTGCATTGAGCAACACGAGCGATAGATTACTAACTCTGTGATAGGGAGGTGACCGAGTCCAACGCCTGTATCTCAGTTTCTCCAAGGTTGCTCAGATAAACCAGAGGTCATTTAATTATTTTACACATGGAACATTCACCCAATGCTTGTTGTACTTTGTTTCGGAAAAGGTTTTGTTTACAAATTAAAATGTCACGCCAGCTTTGCGTTCTCTGTATAATTTGTGCGTTACGACGATCAGCGGTTTGTTGCTCAGCCCAGCATTTTTCCCCTTCCTGCTGTTTGGAAGGTCATCATTATCAGTCATGGCTCCACTTGTCTCACTTACCCCGCAAAGCTTCATCCCAGACTCCAATCAGCGAGTGAAAGTCAAAATACTGCAGATACTGGAACTCTGACACAAAGACAAAAATCCTGGGATGGCAGGACTTCCATATGAAGAAAGCCTGGTTAGACTCGGCTTGTACTCGCTAGAATTTAGAAGATTGAGGGGGGATCTTACAGAAACTTACAAAAATTCTTAAGGTGTTGGACAGGCTAGATGCAGGAAGATTGTTCCCGATGTTGGGGAAGTCCAGAACAAGGGGTCACAGTTTAAGGATAAGGGGGAAGTCTTTTAGGACCGAGATGAGAAAATCATTTTTCACACAGAGAATGGTGAATCTGTGGAATTCTCTGCCACAGAAGGTAGTTGAGGCCATTTTCGTTGGCTATATTTAAGAGGGAGTTAGATGTGGCCCTTGTGGCTAAAGGGATCAGGGGGTATGGAGAGAAGGCAGGTACGGGATACTGAGTTGGATGATCAGCCATGATCATATTGAATGGCGGTGCAGGCTCAAAGGGCTGAATGGCCTCTACTCCTGAACCTATTGTCTATGTTTCTATGTTTCTATGCTGGAAACAGTCATGACTTATGGTATTAGGAGCAGAATTTGGCTATTTTTGAGTCTACTCTCCCATTCAATCATGGCTGATATATCTTCCCCTCTCAACCCCTTCTCCTGCTTTCTCCCCGTAACCTTTGACACCCGTACTAATCAAGAATCTGTCAATCTCCACCTTAAAAATACCCAATGACAGCCTCCACAGCAGACTATGGTAATAAATTCCTCAGATTCACCACCCTCTGCTGAAGAAATTCCCCCTCAATCCCTTTATAAATGTGTGTCCTTTTATTCTGAGGCTGTGCTCTCTGGTCCAAGACTCTCTCACTAGTGGAAATATCCTCTCCACATCCAATCTATCCACTATTCGGTAAGCTTCGCTGAGGTCTCCCCTCATCCTTCTAAACTTCAGTGAGTTCAGGCCCAGTGCCTTCAAATGCCCACTGTACATTAACCCACTCATCCCCAGGATCATTCTCATAAACCTCCTCTGGACCCTCTCCAACGCCAGCACATCCTTCCTCAGATATGGGGCCCAGAAATGCTCACAATGCTCCAAATACTCCTATACTCCTGTCAGCAGGTCAGGCAGCATTAGTGGAGATGATAATTTCAGTTTAATGACCCGCCTTCGGAACTGGAAAACCAGAGAAAACAAAAGGCATGAGAAACTGCAGATAGACACAAAATCTGGAGTAACTCAGCGGTCCAGGCAGCATCTCTGGAGAGAAGGAATGGGTGACGTTCTGGGTCGAGACCCTTCTTCCGTCTGGTTCTTCAGCATTTGACCTGAAATCAAATGTCTTTGCACCGTTTTGCTGTTCTTGCATTTGTTAGAATCTGATTCAAACTGTGATAGATAACTTTGGATGATAGCTACTCATGTAAAAGCTGAGAGAAGGTATATCGTAAAACGTGTGTGCTTTATCCTCAGGTCAGTTAATTGGTTCACACTGGAATGGAACAAGTCTCCTGAAGGGTGGCCTGGCTGGCGTGTCAGGCAGCGAGCGGCAGAGAGGTAAACACCCACCTCACCTTCACCAAGTGAAAGCTTGGGAAAAAGAGAATTACTATTGTTTTACTTCCACCCTTCCAAAGAAAGCGTTTTGATGTAGCTCAAAGATATTAGTCGCACTCTTGCACACACGACCAATGCAGGGCGGCACGGTAGCGCAGCGGTAGAGTTGCTGCCTCACAGCGCCAGAGAGCCGGGTTCGATCCTGACTACAGGTGCTGTCTGTACAGAGTTTGTACGTTTTCCCGGAGACCGTGTGGGTTTTTCCGGGTGCTCTGGTTTCCTCACACACTCCACAGGTTTGTAGGTTTATTGACTTTGGTTTAAATTGTAAATTATAGCGATAGTGTCAGTGTACAGGGTGATCACCGGTTGGCTTGGACTCGATATGCCCCTGAAAAAAGAATAAGCGGAAACCACTTTCGACCATTAGGGAGACTGACAAAAACCTCCGGGAACCGCACGGAAACCTTGGGTGGGGCTCAAAGTCTCCAGCGGTTTCTGTTCAGGTTTCCTAAGTGGGACAGGGGCAATAGGCTGAAGGGCCTGCTTCCACGCTGAAACTCTAAAGCCTAAAGCACAGCTGGAGTAGAGCGTTTGCTGACTTAGCTGAATAGGAGAATACAGACAGACGCTCATTCATTCCTCATGGCTATCCTGTGACTCTTTTGGAAAGTGAAGATTGCAGATGGAAAGGGAGATGGTGGGAACTAAATGAAAATTATACAGCGGAGATTATATCATTAAAGAGGCTTCCTCGCACTGCTGGAGGGTCTCGTGTTGCATTGACATCTGCATAAAAATCATTGACGTGCCAGCGTAGGATATGCAAACAAACTTATTATGTTACAGGATTATTAAGGCAGAGGCCTGAACTAATGATTCAGTGGCAAGAATCCAAACTCCAGCACAGCAACTGGGCAATGTGAATTCCATTAGTAAACTACATTTAGATTTGAACGTTAGTTATGGTTCATGGTAGCAATGAGATTGCTGTGCTTTTGGGGGTGAGCATGATGCCTGAATACTCTCGAGGTTACACAACCCATTTCTCACTAAGAACATTTATAATAGGAATTTTGAAAAATTGGCAGATTGGAGTAGATATTCTTTGAATTTCTCCCCTTCCCTAATCTGACGTTGGAAGGAGCAGGTCATAAGATCTTAAGATCATAAGTGATAGGAGGACAATTAGGCCATTCAGCCCATCGAGTCTACTCTGCCATTCAATCATGGCTGATCTATCTCTCCCCTCTCAACCCCTTCTCCTGCTTTCTCCCCGTAACTTTTGACACCCGTACTAATCAAGAATCTGTCAATCTCTGCCTTAAAAATACCCAATGACAGCCTCCACAGCAGACTATGGTAATAAATTCCTCAGATTCACCACCCTCTGCTGAAGAAATTCCTCCTCAATTCTCCCTCCCAACCCCATTCTCCTGCCTTCTCCCCCTCTCCAGCTACCTCTCGCTACATTAACTGTGTTCCCTCACACCTTTCCCCTCCTGTACAGGTAACCGTGGCCGGAAGGGCAAGAGGAAGGCTGCGCGTCGGCGGGGCAGAAAGTTCCGGAAGAACGACACTCACAGCCGAGTGCGTCGAGCCTCCACCTCGCGGCCTGAGCGGGTGTGGCCGGAGGGGGTGATTCCGTACGTGATCGGCGGCAACTTCACTGGTGAGTTTGCTGCTCCCTCACCGAGTGTACCGTTGTCACGCTGTTAGTCAACCCTTCGGAGCTAAAAACCACACAGAGTAACTCAGCGGGTCAGGCAGCATCTGTGGAGAACATGGATAGGTGACGTTTCACAGAGTGCTGGAGTAACTCAGCGGGTCAGGCAGCATCTGTGGAGAATGCGGATAGGTGACGTTTCACAGAGTGCTGGAGTAACTCAGCGGGTCAGGCAGCATCTGTGGAGAACATGGATAGGTGACGTTTCAGATTGGGGCCCTTCTTGTGGCCGATTAGGAAAAGGGCAGATGCAACGAGACCTGGGTGTCAAGGTGCAACAAAGAACCCAACAAATACTTAGTGTGGTGTTTAAGAAAGCTTGCTGCAAAAAGGCTCATAACATTTATGTTTGGGTTTGTTATTTTCGTGTGTTCTGAGGATTTTGTTTGCATGCTCTGCAATCAAATCAGATAATACAAACAAGTCAAGCACAAGATACAGAGTGCAGAATATTGGCATGTCTGCCATGCTGTCGAAATATGGCTTCCCCTTTGCGATGCTTTCACCCAGAGGATGATGTGATAGGTTTGACTCCATGGAGCTCTGGAGGTGCTCTGACCTGATATAACTGAGGTACTTGTTAAAGAAGAAGTGCAGATGCTGGAAAAAATCGAAGGTTGACAAAAATGCTGGAGAAACTCAGCGGGTGAGGCAGCAACTATGGAGCGAAGGAAATAGGTGGCGTTTCGGGTTGAGACCCTTCGCTCCATAGATGCTTCCTCACCCGCTGAGTTTCTCCAGCATTTTTGTCTAGACAACAGACAATAGACAATAGGTGCAGGAGTAGGCCATTTTGGCCCTTCGAGTCAGCACCGCCATTCAATGTGATCATGGCTGATCATCCCCATTCAGTACCCCATTCCTGCCTTCTCCCCATATCCCCTGACTCCGCTATTTTTAAGAGAAATATTTAGCTCTCTCTTGAAAGCATCCAGAGAACCTGCCTCCACCGCCCTCTGAGGCAGAGAATTTCACAGACTCACCACTCTCTGTGAGAAAAAGTGTTTCCTCGTCTCCGTTCTAAATGGCTTCCTCCTTATTCTTAAACTGTGGCCCCTGGTTCTGGACTCCCCCAACATGTTTCCTGCCTCTAGCGTGTCGAAGCCCTGAACAATTTTATATGTTTCAATGGGATCCCCTGTCATCCTTCTAAACTCCAAAGTGTACAAGCCCAGCTGCTCCATTCTCTGTACCCAAGACTTGGCATGTGATCGCTTAATGCAGGTGGTTACTGTATATGTAGCTGGAGTTTCCTGCCCACCTCTGTGTGGGTTAATTGATTGGGGCCTGTACTCTTTTTTTTCAGGGAGCCAGAGAGCTATTTTCAGGCAAGCAATGAGACATTGGGAGAAAAATACCTGCGTCACGTTCCTGGAACGCACAGAGGAGGAGAGCTACATCGTTTTCACTTACAGACCCTGTGGGTAAGTAGCTGTGGAGAGGCCTCACTAAGTGTCAATGCAGGTAACATGTTTGACGGATGTTAATTAGGGTCGCCAACTTCCTCACCCCCAAATAAGGGACAAAGGGTCAAAATAAGGGACATATTCCCGGCGGCAATTCGTTGACCGACTGGGCCGTGGCTGGGTGAATGATGAGTTGGCCCGGGTGCTGGACTGCACACAAAGCCCAGCCGGCGGGCCAGCTGAGGAGTTCTGGCCCCCGGCACGACATCCGGCGCCCCGTCCAACTCGTGAACCGACGATTGGCCGTGAGAAGGAGGGTGGTGTCGGGGGTCAGCGAAGGTCTGAAGGTCGGACAGCTGGCCGCGCTGCTGACCGACCGACGGGGCCACGGGCGAGGCGCTGCTGCTGCTGCTGCTGCTGCTGCACTCCACGGGCTGCACTACGTCGGGACGGGTGAGGCGGGGCCGGACGCGGCGCTCCGACCCGACAGTCCCCTCGACCCGAGTAGTAGCAGTCAAATACGGGGCAAGGGCGGTCCCATACGGGACAAACCAATTTAGCCCAATATACGGGATGTCCCGGCTAATACTGGACAGTTGGCAACTCTAGTGTCAAAGCAAGTAACATGTCTAACTGATGGGGATGCAGATGAAGTCTGGTTCATTCATACTGCTAACTCACATCATAAGATCATGTGATAGGAACAGAATTAGGCCATTCGGCCCATCATGTCCACTCCGCCATTCAATCATGGCAGATCTATCTCTCCCTCCTAACTCCATTCTCCTGCCTTCTCCCCATAACCCCTGACATCCGATCACATAATGTACAGGGCAGCAAGACGCTGATCATGTGTAGGAAGGAACTGCAGATGCTGGTTTACACCGAACATAGACACAACATGCTGGAGTAACTCAGCGGGACAGGCGGCATCTCTGGAGAGAAGGAATGGGTGACGTTTCGGGTTGAGACCCTTCTTCAGACTGAGGGTCAGGGGAGAGGGGAATGAGAAGTACAGACAGCGATGTAGAGAGATGTAGAACAAAGAAATGAAAGGTATGCAAAAAAGCAACGATGATCAAGGAAGCCTGAATGAAAACCAGTTGCAGTATAATGTGGATAAATGTGAGGTTATCCACTTTGGTGGCAAAAATAGGAAAGCAGACTATAATCTAAATGGTGGCCGATTAGGAAAAGGGGAGATGCAGCGCGACCTGGGTGTCATGGTACACCAGTCATTGAAAGTAGGCATGCAGGTGCAGCAGGCGGTGAAGAAAGCGAATGGTATGTTAGCTTTCATAGCAAAAGGATTTGAGTATAGGAGCAGGGAGGTTCTACTTCAGTTGTATAGGGTCTTGGTGAGACCACACCTGGAGTATTGCGTACAGTTCTGGTCTCCAGATCTGAGGAAAGACATTATTGCCATAGAGGGAGTGCAGAGAAGGTTCACTAGACTGATTCCTGGGATGTCAGGACTGTCTTATGAACAAAGACTGCATAGACTCGGTTTATACTCTCTAGAATTTAGGAGATTGAGAGGGGATCTTATAGAAACTTACAAAATTCTTAAGGGGTTGGACAGGCTAGATGCAGAAAGATTGTTCCCGATGTTGGGGAGGTCCAGGACAAGGGGTCACAGCTTAAGGATAAGGGGGAAATCCTTTAGGACCGAGATGAGAAGGACTTTTTTCACACAGAGAGTGGTGGGTCTCTGGAACTCTCTGCCACAGAGGGTATGTTTCTATGAAAACGAGTTATACAGACAATGAAGAACGGTCTCGACCCGAAATGACACCTATTCCTTTGCTCCATAGATGCTGAGTTACTCCAGCATTTTTGTCTACCTTCTATACAGGCAATGAAACTCACCTGGACATCATTACAATGATTAGGGTGGGGAGGGAAGGAGGCAGCGAGGGAGAGGATGCAAGGGTTATGAAGTTAGATAAATCAATATTTGTGCCGCTGGGTTGGACGGTGCCCAACAAAATATGAGGTGCTGTTCCTCCAATTTGTCCTTTGTGTGAAAGAACAATCCAGTCAGTGAGGACCCATGTTTGTAACACTCCTGCAATTCCATCATGGCTTTGACCACATCTATTTTTAAAGTTGTAATTGGAAACATAGAAAAATAGGTGCAGGAGGAGGCCATTTCGACCTTCAAGCCAGCACGGCCATTCAATATGATCATGGCTGATCATCCACAATCAGTTCCCCGTTCCTGCTTTCTCCCCATATCCCTTGATTCCGTTAGCTCTAAGAGCTAAATCTAAGTCTCTCTTGAATTGGATCAGCATGCACCAACCAGGCTGGGAAGTGCCTCATGGGTTAGCGGAGGTAATGCAGTCAATGCGTTGCTGAGGGATAAACAAGTTGCAGCAGCTGGTCCCAGCCTCCGTCACTACATTGGAGCCGCTGCAGCTGCAATGTTGTTACATTGCGTGCACCATGCTGTTTCCCAGAGGTGCAGATCGCATGCTGCTGGCTGCAAGCCAGAGGCAAAGTTGCTGGAGGTCATCATGTCAACTGCAGGCATCTTCTCCCATGTTCGGGAATGTCTGGAATTTCCCTCGATGTGGGTAAGTCCTGCTCTTGTTGGAGCCCAGGCACTGTGTCACCGTGACTGCGCTGGCCGGCGTGGGGAGGGGGGTGGTGGGGGGGGGTGGCCTGGGTCCCGGTTTCAAATGTCAAGGGAGCTTGGTCAGCATGTTTCACACATAAACAGCAACTAATTCCCCGCAGGATGCAGCGGGAAAATAAATACCTCAGACAGACGAGTCCCCCTGAGCAACAGGTGTAGGCTGTTGTGTAGATGTCAACAGTACTTCATGTCCTGTCAGTGCTACCCCAAGCAAGGTGGGACTAGTGCAGGTGGGGCATGTTGGGCCGAAGGGCCTGTTTCAACGCTGTAAGACTCTATGACTCTGAAGGGCCTGTCCTATTTGGGCGTAATTTGCGCGTAATTTACACAACATCATTTACGTGTCACGGCGCGCGCATGGTGCGTGGTGACATGGGCAGTGACGGGCGGTCACGAGCGGTCGCCCCTGGAGTTTGGGATGTACAAAATCTTCGCGCACCATCTGAGTGTTGCACAAATGAGGCCCAAGTGCGACAGGCCCTGAAGAGGTTAAGGCACTCACTACTCCCACCAACACCATCATGGTGAAGTGGCGCGTGACCCTTCCCATTAGTGGATGGATGAAACCACAACTGCCCGTCTTCACAGCTGCTGACAAGGAAAGAGAGACCGGCTGGGATCAAGAGGCTAAGAGGCTTCGCTCCTGGGGTTTGTCATCTTTAGAAAACATGGGTTCAGCAGAGGGCGTTCAATGATTTGGGCCTGTCCTCAACTCATAGCCGATCAATGCCACAACTCCATCTGCGCCTCATTTCCCTCCACACACCCAATGAATACATCTAGCAGTCACTAACACGACATCTCCAATTGAATCCCAGGATCCTGGGATCCTGAATCCCAGAATTCCAAACTCCCACCATCCTACTGCTTCCTTCAGTGGTTGAGCTACGGGGGAGAGAGGGAGGGAGAGAAAGAAAGAAAGAAGTGCAGAGTTTTAACCAAAGCTCCTGCATCTTCTCGGGTGAGGCAGCATCTCTGGAGAAAATGGATCGGTGATATTTCAGGCCAGAACCCTTCTTCAGACTCAAGACTTCCTGTCTCTGAAGTCGGGTACCAACCCAAAATTCTCCAACTCATTTTCTCTACAGAGATGCTACCTGATACGCTGAATTATTCCAGCATTTTTTACTATTAATGTTTTTATTTAATGTTTTATGTGTCATTCCTAACGGTCACAATATGTCATAGCCTCACTTGCGGGCGGAGCACCAAGGCAAATTCCTTGTATGTGAATACTTGGCCAATAAACGTTTTAATTCTATCTTTGGCATGAACCAGTATCTGTAGTTCCTTTTTTATTACATCCTGAATCATATCACTCGGTGGCTTTGCTCAGTATAGTTCAGGCGATTGCAGGAGTGGTTCTAATACTCGTCTAGTAATCGGAGATCTGGAGGCATGGTCTCATCTCAGCAGAGCAGCCAAGGAATTCATTCACTGATTACTAAATCCAACTAAAAACCATTCTTATCGAGGGGATCATGATACAATGGGATTATCACTGAAAAACCATCTGCCTCGCTATATAATCCATTTGGGTCTGGTCTGGCCCAATATATTAGCCCAGAAAAACAGCAGTGCCACTCTGTAGTCTGAAGAAGGGTCTCGACCCAAAACGTCACCCATTCCTTCTCTCCAGAGATGCTGCCTGTCCCGCTGAGTTATGACAGAATGTTATGTATATATAGATATGATTTCCTTTCCATATTCTCGGACGCTCTTCCTGCTTTAAAATATATCCGAAGGGAATACTGAGAAGCGATGATTTTGTAGGGAATAAGTTGGGTCAAATGAAACACGATTGCCAACAGTAACCAGCGAGCCAGTGGTATTTGTGCTTAAATTCTATGTAAAAATGCCATGGCTTCAATTAAAAAATCCCTATAACATAGAGGCAGGCACATGAACAAACTGGAGACCAAGTCAGGGTTTACTAATCTTCTTGAATGCATCATTCCCGGACAGTTAACCATGATCTCCAGGTTCAAGAAAAAACTGCAGATGCTGGTTTAAACCGAAGATGGAACAAAGAGCTGGTCTGAAGAAGGGTCTCGATCAGGAGACGGAGACACAGAGATAAGGAAGGTAGACAAAAGTGCTGGAGAAACTCAGCGGCTGAGGCAGCATCTACGGAGCGACTGAATAGAAGGAATTCCTTCGCTCCATAGATGCTGCCTCACCCGCTGAGTTTCTCCAGCACTTTTGTCCACCTTTGATTTTTCCAGCATTTTCCAGCATCTCACCTAAACAATATAAGGCAGCATAAGTGGACACTGCGTTACCTTGTCTTGCTCCACATAATCATGCGTGGATCTGAGGCATTTTTAAAAACGCTCGATTTTCTTATGAAATGTAACCAGGGCAACACTATGAAGAGAATGAATGAGAATATAGGTAGAATTTCTGCAATGTGGTAATTTGAACATCAGGCAATGGCACAAATTGAGGCAGATCGATCTAGCAGCTTGCTCTGCACTCTCCCTATTGTTATTGCAGTCAGCTGATGGGGAGAGATATCTAACATGTGACTACATCAATCACCCCACCTTTCTCACTGTTATTGAATCAGAGAGTCATGCACTACAGAAACAGGCCCTTCAGCCCGACTAGTCATGCTGATCAGGATGCCCATCTTTGCTAGTCCCATTTGCCCATATTTGCTCCTCATCCTTGTAAAACATTCCTGTTCATGGACCTGTCCAAATGCATGTTTAAATGCTTGGTGCACGCCTCAACCACTTCCTCTGATAGACACAAAATGCTGGAGTAACTCAGCGGGACAGGCAGCATCTCTGGAGAGGAATGGCCAAGACCATTCTTCAGTCTCGGTCATTCCCTGCATGTCCGATTACTGAAACAAAGCGACACAGTGCGATGGTCTGGGGTGGTGCAAGAGCCTTGTTGGGCCTAATTATCCATCAGTAATAACTCTTGCCTTCTGATGTATTTGGTTGGGTTTGTTTCTGTGCCCAGCTGCTGCTCATATGTGGGTCGACGGGGAGGAGGACCACAGGCCATCTCCATCGGAAAGAACTGCGACAAGTTTGGCATCGTGGTCCACGAACTTGGCCATGTCATTGGGTTCTGGCACGAGCACACGCGGCCCGACCGGGATGACCACGTCACCATCGTCAGGGAGAACATACAACCGGGTAAGCTGCACGTCCTCCTGACACCTTGGTGTTCGTCAGGTCCGTCCGACACTCGTGCTCGACCTGCTGGATCTCCCGTTTACCGGCCATCTCAACTCCCCTTCCCATTCCCACACCGACCTTTCCTTCTATACATTAGTCGCAATCATACTAAGCACAAGAGTGTGAGGTAGTCGACCACACTGACTCAGTACTCAAGAGTCACAGCGTTTCCGACATCATCTTTTACCCTTTGAGACGTAAATTTTAAAAAAGGGCTGGAATTTTAACTTGGCCATGAAGGCCCGTTGTCCTGGCAACGGCACTGGGTTAGGGTTAGGGTTGCCAACTGTCTCGTATTAGCTGGGACATCCCGTATATTGTTGCTAAATTGGTTTGTCCCATGCAGGACCACCCTTGTCCCGCATTTGACTGCTACTATTCTAGTCACGGGGACTGATGCCTGTGTGGAGTTTGCATGTTCTCTCTCTGACCATGTCCATCCCGCACCCCTCCATTGTCAGAGTCAGGCCAAAATGGTCAACTATGACCATTAATTAATAACAATAAACTAATAACAAAACTAGATAATATGTCCCAACTATGGAAGAGTGAAATTCTTACCTGCTGCAGCTTCAAGGGCCTGTCCCACTTACGTGATTTTTTCCAGCAACCTGCCCGCACCCGTCTTAGTCACAGCAGGTCGCCGAAAATCCTCAACGTTGAAAATCCAGCGGCGACCAGAAAAAGGATACGACTCTTTGGGCGACTATTCACGACCATGCAGGCGTCACCCCGCGACATGGCGACACGTGGCTACTTTTTTCTGGTCGCCGCTGG
Organism: Raja brachyura; assembly: GCA_963514005.1. Next base: position 1,974,597 of record OY740815.1, read on the forward strand.
ATTTTCAACATGTTTGAAATTTTCGGTGACATGTTGCGTGTATGACGGGTGCCGGCAAGTCACCGAAAAAATCGGGTACGTGGGACAGGCCCTTAACTCCTTTTGTGTGAAGAAGGTGCGTCGTCTATTTATTCCCTCCACGGATGCTGACTGACCCGCTGAGTTCCTCCAGCGCTTTAGTGTTTTGCTGAAGATTCCAGCCTCGTGTGTCACCAATCAGCACCACCATCCCAGCTCCACACACGCACATCCTCCAGCCCGTCCTCCCCACCGCCACACATACATGCGTGTGAGAAAGCCCAACCTTGCCCGCTTCTCACCGTCTAAACCTGTGTTTCTCTCCTCTATCGCTGGGGCGTTGACGGAAATCGTCCGCAGGCCAAGAGTACAACTTTCTAAAGATGGAGCCGGAAGAGGTGGACTCGCTGGGGGAAATGTACGACTTTGACAGCATCATGCATTACGCCAGGAACACCTTCTCCAGGTACGACACAACCCTCCCACACTTTGTTTGCTCTCTATCGTATTAGATTAGTTTAGTTTAGAGATACAGTGCAGAAACAGGTCATACGGTCCACCGAGTCCGCGCTGACCAGCGATCCCCGCACACTAGAAACACAGAAACATAGAAAATAGGTGCTGGAGGAGGCCATTCGGCCCTTCGAGCCTGCACCGCCATTCAATATGATCATGGCTGATCATCCAACTCAGTATCCTGTACCTGCCTTCTCTCCATACCCCCTGATCCCTTTAGCCACAAGAGCCACATCTAACTCCCTCTTAAATATAGCCAATGAACTGGCCTCAACTACCTTCTGTGGCAGAGAATTCCACAGATTCACCACTCTCTGTGTGAAAAATGTTTTTCTCATCTCGGTCCTAAAAGACTTCCCCCTTATCCTTAAACTGTGACCCCTTGTTCTGCACTTCCCCATCATTGGGAACAATCTTCCTGCATCTAGCCTGTCCAACCCCTTAAGAATTTTGTAAGTCTCTATAAAGATCCCCCCTCAATTTTCTAAATTATAGCGAGTACAAGCCGAGTCTATCCAGTCTTTCTTCATATGGAAGTCCTGCCATCCCAGGAATCGGTCTGGTGAACCTTCTCTGTACTCGCTCTATGGCAAGAATGTCTTTCCTCAGATTAGGAGACCAAAACTGTACGCAATACTCCAGGTGTGGCTTCACCAAAACCCTGTACAACTGCAGTAGAACCTCCCTGCTCTTGTACTCAAATCCTTTTGCTATGAATGCTAACATACCATTCGCTTTCTTCACTGCCTGCTGCACCTGCATGCCTACTTTCAATGACTGGTGTACCATGACACCCAGGTCTCGTTGCATCTCCCCTTTTCCTAATCGGCCACCATCCTACACCCACTAGGGACAATTTTTACATTTACCAAGCCAATTAACCTACAAGCCTGTAGCTCTTTGGAGTATGGGAGGAAACCAAAGAGACACTAAAGGTCCTGCCCCACTTAGGCTATTTTTTGAGCACCTACAGGCGACTAGGCTGCCACCACATGGTCCCCGGGATGTCGTATGTATGGTCGTGAATCGTCTCCTTAGTTGCCCAAAGATTCGTAGCGTTTTCCTGGTCCCCGCTGGATTTTTTTTTCTCTCTCTCTATAATATTTTTCATTAGAAGTCATAGAGAATAGGGTACATTAAGAATAATATAATACATTTCATATACAACTTCTTGTTTTTGAATTTAATCATAAAAAAGTAATATAAGCAAAAAGAAAGTTAGGTAAGGTGGTGAAAGTGATAGTTCGTGAAAAGTACAAGAAAAAGAAAGGAGGAGAGATATAAAATAAATTAAAATTTAAAAAAATTTAACAAGAAAGTAAAGCAAAAAAGATAATAAAAGGAAAATAAAATGAAAGGGATAAACCTGCTTTGTATCTTTGCTCACCCCTCACCCGGTTCTGAAGCAGTTTATTTTCAGGATTTTGTTGCACCATACGCTTGTAATAAATCGATAAAGGGAGACCAAAACTTTAAGAATTGGTCTGATTTGCCTGCTAGGACGAATCTCACATCTTCTAGGTGTCACAATTCAGACATGTTTGAAATCCACATTTTAAGCGTTGGTGTTGGTGCATTTTTCCAGAATTTTAATACCAGTTTTTGTTGCCGTTATTAAGCCATAGTTAAGGAAACTCTCTTGGAAGGAAGTCAGCTCAGAGCCGGTCTCCATTGTTACAAAGATAATCAATTCTGCGTTGGGGTTCATTTCTGTTTTGTAAACATTTCGAAAATTTAATTCCAAAACTTCTGAAGTTTTATGCAAAAGACAAACGAGTGTGTTATAGTTCCATCTTGGGATAAACATTTATCACAGATGGGTGAGACATTTCGAAATATTTTATTCAATTTTGTTTTTGAGTAATATAATCTATGTAAAATTTTTAATTGAATTAAGGTATGTCTTACATTTATCGAGCATTAATGTACATATAGCAAATATTTATCCCATCTGTCTTTCGACATATTTATAGATAATTCTTGTTCCCAGTCTCTTCTGATTGCATCAGATGGTGGTATCTCTATGTTTAAAATGATTTTGAAATGTTCAACACTTTTTGGCGACAGTCGGCGACTTGTTGAAAATGTTGTGGCAGTCGCCTGTAGTCGCCCAAAAAATTCACCTTAGTGGGACAGGCCCTTAAGTGGGACATACCCATTACTCCAGCATTTTGTGTCTACGAACAATGGAGGCAGCCCTGCTTGTGGAATCTGTCCAGGGTCCGTGGGAAGGAACAAACTATCAACCAGTCCACAAAGGTTGCGTAAAAATTCATTACCCTGTGAATTCACACTCGGATGTTGCACGACACATGAGGGGGATGAGGCGGCATTGATCAGCCGTCATCAGCCGCAAATGTCTCGTCGACTAATGCAGAGGCCTTTCCCCCTCTGTGCCAACGCTGCAGTGTTTCATGGCTGCAAGTGTCAAAGTGTAATCCAACAGCACCTTTGATAAGATCAAAAGGATAAGAAAGCAGATCCCAAGTGCGCTGTAAAAAATATTCACTTTCCCTGTTGCTCACTCCTGCTGAGAACAGCTGCCAGACCGAGCCCTCTATTGAAAGCCAACACCTCGGGCACTCCTCGGGGATGAAGCTTGACACACGTTGATGGCTGATCCAGGGAGCAAGTCCATTCTTATTCGAGTGTGAGATGCTGGATAAAATCGAAGGTAGACACAAAATGCTGGAGTAACTCAGCGGGTGAGGCAGCATCTATGGAGAGAGGGAATAGGTGACGGGCTCAACAAGATTCCAAGCCAAGGGTACACAAAAGGCTGGAGAAACTCAGCGGGTGCAGCAGCATCTAAGGAGTGAAGGAGATAGGTGACGTTTCGGGTCGAGACCCTGCTTCAGACCAAAGAAGGGTCTCGACCCGAAACGTCGCCTATCTCCTTCGCTCCTTAGATGCTGCTGCACCCGCTGAGTTTCTCCAGCCTTTTGTGTACCCTCGATTCTCCAGCATCTGCAGTTCCTTCTTTAACAAACAAGATACCAAGCCAATCTGATCTCATCTGCCTGTACACGATCCTTGTACAATCAGTCTGAACAGGGGTCTCGACCCGAAACATCACCCATTCCTTCTCTCCAGAGATGCTGCCTGTCCCGCTGAGTTACTCCAGCATTTTGTGTCTATCTTCGGTGTATAACCAGCATCTGCGTTCGTTCCTACACATTCTGTCTGCCTGGGGGAGCAGCATTTAAATGAGACAAGTAAAGAATCGAGCGCTGGAGTTAGTTTTCAGCCTGAGGTGAGTTTGATATTTTGATCTGATGGAGAATGCAGATTGTCTCAGACCGAGTGAACTCTCTGCTCCTGTCAATGTGACACATGTCAGATCACTGCTGGCTGCATGCAGCGTATATGGCTGATGTTCACTCAGGGTACTTAACAAGCCTCTGATCTTTTTATATTTATGCCAGCTAAACTCTGCTCCTTAATGTCAGTCAATGATCCTTCCCGCTCAACACTTGAACTCATTGCATTCATTCTAACCTGTACCTCCACTCAACTTCATCACCACCTTTGTTTAACCTGTGACCTGATATCTGTTGGTGCCTGAAGAAGGGTCTCGACCCGAAACGTCGCCTATCTCCTTCGCTCCTTAGATGCTGCTGCACCCGCTGAGTTTCTCCAGCTTTTTGTGTAACCCTCGATTCTCCAGCATCTGCAGTTCCTTCTTTAACACCTGATATCTGTTGGTGCCTGAAGAAGGGTCTCGACCAGAAACGTCACCCATTCCTTCTCTCCAGAGTTACTGCCTGTCCTGCTGAGTTACTCCAGCTTTCTGTGTCTCCTTATTATCACATGCGGACAGATCGGCCAGATTAGCTTGAACTGTGTTGGATTTATTTATGGGTTGTTGCTAGTCCTCGTTACAGACCAGGAACTGTGGAAATGTCAGAGATTGTTTCCAGAGGCACAAGGGAATGTAGATGCTAGAATCGTGAGCCAAGCACCAAGTGTTGGAGGAACTCAGTGGGTCAGGCAGCGTCTGTGAGGGAATGGACAGATAACGTTTCAGTACGGGACTCTTCCTCAGGCTGATGGAGTAGATATTGTACAGCTGAAGTTTAGTTTAGTTTAGGAATACAGCGCAGAAACAGGTCCTTCAACCCAGCCATCGACCAGCGATCCCCGCACACTAACACTGTCCTACACACACTAGGGACAATTTACACTTATACCAATCCAAATTACCTACAAACCTGCACTTCTTTGGACTGTGGGGGGAAACCGAAGATCTCGGAGAAAACTCACAGGGTCACGGGGAGAACGTACAAACTCCGTACAGACAGCACCCGTAGTCGGGATCGAAACCGGGTCTCTGGCGCTAAAGGCAGCAACTCTACCGCTGCCTATCCGTGGCCGTCTGCGACTCTAAAGTCACAGATGTTGGTGGGGAGTTTTGAAGCTGGGGCTGGTGAGATGCAAAGCAGAGACTAAGTCGAGCTCGGCATGGTGCAGTGTCATCAGCTTCCAGCTTCAGCTCTGCCCACAGCACCGATTCCAACAAAACATTGCAGCTCATTTCAAAAGTGGTTGTAATTGAATCCAAAGTGTTGTGGTTTCAACAAGACTTTTTGTAGTTTTGATGCCAATGTTTGTCGTCAGTTGTTGGACGTGGGGAAGGAGCAGCTCGGATTTCCCACATCTAAACGACTTGGGAGACTCTGGCTACGAACACGACAAACAACACTGGACTCGATGCTCCCATGAGCCACGACTGCTGCTGGCATTTATCCACGTGCATCTTTCAATAAGGAAGAGCTTGCATTTATCTAGCGTCTTTCATAACCACAGGACACGAGCATTCGGAAATCAGTCTGATCACAATCATAAAAAGAACATGTGGCAGCTAACATATGCACGGCAAACAAAGTGACAAAGAACATATTCATTGTATTAGTAAAATGAAAACAGAAGATGCTGTATGCAAACACAGGAAATTAGGCTGCAGCTGTATAAAGATAACATCTCAGCTCTGAGACCCGATACAGTATCTGTTTCAAGATATAGAGGGGGATCTGTGGCTATAAAGCGCTGACCGGGTACATAGTGGGAGCAGATATGGTAACAATATTTGGACAGACACGAGGAGGCAGGGAATGCAGGTATATGGACACATAGGCGGATGTGCCCTTTAAACTGGCATCATGGTCGGCACAGACCTTATGGGCCGAAGGGCCTGCGCCTCTGCTGTACCTATGATTCTGCCTCATCACACACACAGGGAGCTCCCTGCTCTTTGAGCGGTGCCGTGGAATCTTGTACATGGATCTACAAGAGCAGGCAGGTACTTGGTTCAAGTCTGATCCAGACGATATCTCCTCCGACTGTGTAGCATTAATTAATGCGTGGTGACAATTCCTGAGGCAACATGGTCGGGTTATTCCAAATCCTGATTGAAACACAACGTGCTGGAGGACCAGAGGGCACAGTCTTGGAATGAAAGGACGTACCTTTAGAAAGGAGATGAGGAGGAATTCCTTTAGCCAGAGGGTGCTGATTCTGTGGAATTAATTGCCACAGATGGCTGTGTTCTGGGCTGAAGGGCCTGTTTCTGCACAGTACCATTCATCTTCTAAGCGAACATGAGTTGGTGGTTTCCACAGGTGCAGAGTGAACAGGAATGTTTCGGGAACCAGTTTCCCCGTCGGTGTTTCCTTTGATATTTGCGCTGCTGCAAATGTTCCTCAAGGACATTGGCCACATAGTGGCGCAGGGGGTAGAGCTGCTGCCTTTGGGGTGCCACATACCCAGGTTTGGTCTGAAGAAGGGTTTCGACCCGAAACGTCGCCCATTCCTTCACTCCAGAGATGCTGCCTGTCCCGCTGAGTTACATTTTTTGTCTATCTATGGTTTAAACCGGGATCTGCAGTTCCTTCCTTGGTTTGAAACTAACATTTTTTTTGCCATTACTGTTAGGAAACAGATACCAGATCCAGTCAGGTATCTGATCTGCAGGTTTAACGGACGAAGAATTGATTGTTAATCGCAGTTATGGGCAGTGTATTTCTTCAGTAAATTTCTTGCTGGTCTGATGAGGTCGGACTTACTATTGTCTACACCAAGAACTCAACTAGTGTATTTACATGAGTACAGGTTGACAAGGACATGATCTGGTGTCAAGACAACTTCCTTCCTCTCAAAAGTCAAAACAAAATGCTGGAGTAATTCAGCGGGTGAGGCAGCGTCTCTGGAGAGAAGGAATGGGTGCCGTTACGGGTCAAGACCCTTCTTCTGGCATGTTGGCCGGTGTGGGCACGTTGGGCCGAAGGGCCAGTTTCCACGCTGAAAGACTCTATGACTCTATCTAGAGGAATAAGTTTCAATCTCTCACCTTGCCAGAGATGCGATTGTTTTCCGGGTCGTATCTCCGGTTGCTCTGCGGCCCAACATCATGGAGCTGGTGGCCTTGCTCGAGACTGACTTTGAGCCCCACGTGGAAGGCTCGGCCGCCGGCTATGGGAGCCAAGATCGTCCCGTCAACGGAAGGTCCGAGGCCCCCGACCACGGGAGAACAAAGAAGAGAAGAGATTGAACATTTTTTCACCTTCCATCACAGTGAGGAATGTGGAAGAGTCACTGTGGTGGATGTTTATGTTAAAATGTATTTTGTGTGTTCCGTTGCTTTTTATTGGTATATCTGTAAAATGGCAAATCAAATTCCTCGTATGTTGCAAAACGTACTTGGCTAATAAAGTATGATTATGATGCTGACTAACGGATTGCTTTTCCGCTCAGGGGCATTTTCCTGGACACCATCCTTCCTCGGTACGATGATAATGGCGTCCGTCCCCCAATCGGACAGCGGACGCGACTGAGCAAGGGAGACATCAGCCAGGCTCGGAAGCTGTACAGGTGTCCAGGTGAGGTGGGCCGCACAGGGTTGGAAGGCGGGTTGGTCGCAGGTAGCTGTGGACAAGCAGAGCAGGTCAAAGAGGGATCGCATAATGGGCCTGTCCCACTTGGCGATTTTTTTAGGCAACTGCCGGAGACTGTCGGAAACCGGCGACAACTTACGTCACCCTGGCGACAACCTACGACAGCACCTACGTCAGGAGAAGTCAAGCTACGCTCAGTGGCGTTGAACCTACTGTTGCCGAAATGTTTTCAAGATGTTGAAAATTTAGTGGCAACTAGAATGACGCTACGACTTTTTGCGCGACTGAGGAGACAACTCCCAGCGAACATGTGGCGACAAACTAATCCCCTATAGTTGCCTAAAAAATCGGCTAAGTGGGACAGGCCCCTAATAGTCTAATGGTAGTTTATTGCCTCACGTATCTAAGAATGGAATTCTTCTTTTCCATACAATTCAGTGACAATCCTACTATACATTAGTACAAGAGTCTGAGGTAGTCGACCACACTGAGTCAGTACTTAAGAGTCACGGCGTTTTATCATCTTTTTCCCTTCAAGTCCAAAATTTATTAAAATGGTTGGAGTCTTAACTTGGCCATGAAGGCCCGTTGTCCTGGCAACGGCACTGGGTCAGAGTTCGGGTCGCCAACTGTCCCGTATTAGCCGGGACATCCCGTATATTGGGCGAAATTGGTTTGTCCCATGCAGGACAGCCCTTGTCCCGTATTTGACCGCTACTACTCTGGTCGAGGGGACTGATGGCTGTGTGGAGTTTGCATGTTTTCTCTCTCTGACCATGTGGGTTTCTTCCGGGTGCTTTGTTATTCATAGAGTCACACAGCACGGAAACAGACACGTCGACCTATCTTGCCCACACCAACCAAGGTGCCCCCTGGCCCGTTTTTGTCCCACGTCACCTCTAAACCTTTCCTATCCATGTCCCTCCGACATCTCCAAATCTCATCTCAAATGTTTTCTCCCACATCCCAAAGTTGTTAATTGGCTGCTGTAAAATGTCCCCAGTGTGCAGGGTGTGAATGTAAAACTGAGATAACATGAATCAATGTGACCGGGTGATCGATGATTGCCGTGGCCTCGGTGGGCCAGAGGGCCTATTTCCTGCTGCATCAGTAAACAAACAGATCATTCAAAACCCAGGGTATAAATCCATTGATCACAACCCCCAGGTGACTGCTGATAAAGAAGACCAGAAGTATAAAACAGTAAAGTTTGTGGGTCAGGAAATAGTCAGTAATAAAGCCTTTATTGCAAGAGCATCTGGATACAAGCATAAAGATGTCTTACTGTGTGGGAAAGGAACTGCAGATGCTGGTTTAAACCGAAGATAGACACAGAATGCTGGAGTAACTCAGCGGGACAGGCAGCATCTCTGGAGAGGAGGAATGGGTGACATTTCCCGTCGAGACCCTTCTTGACTCCAAACGTCACCCATTCCTTCTCTCCAGAGATGCTGCCTATCCCGCTGAGTTACTCCAGCGTTCTGTGACTATCTAAAGATGTCCTGCTGCAGTTGTATATGACCCTGCTGTGGTACATTGTGTTTTAAATGAGCAGCCCTTATCTTGAATATAAATTGTAAATTACTGAAGACCAGGAACTCCACCAGTTTCACCCAGAGTGCAATGAAAGTTTGGAATTGATTCATGGAAAGATACAGCATGGAAACGGGTCCTTCGATCCACTGAGTCCACACTGATGACCTGTTCACACTAGTTCTATGTTATCCCACCTGCTCATCCACTCCCTACACACTAGGGGCAATTTACAGAGGGCCAATTAACCTACAAATATGCAAGTCTTTGGGATATGGGCGGAAACTGGAGCCACCCAGAGAAACCTTGTTATCCAGAGATGCTGCCTGAGCCACTGAGTTACTCCAGCACTTTGTGTCTCCCCGGAGGAAACCCGCGCGGTCACAGGGAGAACTTGCAAACTCCACACAGACAGCACCCGAGGCCAGGATCTTTGGGGCTGTGTCACATCAGCTGTGTCACTGTGCCTCCCCTGCCCAAGAGGAATGCGGGGAGGCGGAGACTAACGTATATTCCTGAATAGCGGGGCAGGCACAAAGAGCTGAAAGGTCGGTTCCTGCTTCCATCTCGCAGGACCTTACGTTCATCATATGTTTTGTTTGGGAATGTGATGTATTCCAACCTTCTGTTGTGTGTCAACTATACTCCAACGAAAGACAGATGAGTGTTAGCGCACACATGTGGTTCTAACATTCATTTCACCGCTTGTTGGAACGCAGGACATTCGCTTGGCAGCTTCAAACCCAGCGGAGTGATAATTGATTACTCTACCTTCAAGTATCCCTTGCATTCCCTCTCCCTCCATCCTCCCCACCAAGTCATCAAAGTTGCCTTGTTGAGTCTCATTGTCTGTTCCTCGTTTTCACAGCTAACAACGGCCTTTATTGGCGTTACCTTTTGGCACACCGTTTATTTGTTTGTTCTATATCTCTCTATATCTCACCTTTCCCTTTCCCCTGACTCTCAGTCTGAAGAAGAGTCTCGACCTGAGACATCACCGATTCCTTTTCTCCAGAGATGCTGCCTGGCCCGCTGAGTAACTCCAGCTTTCTGCATCTATCTTCAGTTTAAACTTGCATCTGCAGTTCCTTCCAACACAGAACATTCTTATGGAGAGTTTAGCATCAAGAGGATTCTGTAATACAATATACTCCGTTCAACAGGCAGATGGTGTTGGTTTCAACGTTTCTAATCACTTAATCCTCTTTGGAGGGAATCAAATTAACACTGTGTATAGTATTTTCATCGGTTCTTGGCAAATGCAAGTTGAAAAACAACTAGGCACCCTCACTCAGACATAGAAAAACAAACATCGCTCCGACGGGGTAATTGCAGGAAATGATGTTTAGATAAATGGAAAGTCAGATGAGAAGGTGATTAGTGGGGCGGAGAGGACAGTACAAATAGCCATAAGCCAGAACCAGAACAGACCAGGCACACTTCATGTGTAAAAGGCACAAAGTGCTGGAGTAACTCAATGGGTCAGGCAGCATCTCTGGAGAAATGGAATAACAATGGCCTGTTTCCTTTGTCATCGTTACTTTTTTGCATATCTTTCAATCATTTGTTCTATATCTCCACATCACCATCTATATCTGTGAAGAAACGTCACCCATTCCTTTTCTCCAGAGATGCTGTCTGACCCGCTGAGTTACTCCAACTTTTTGTGTCTACCTTTGGCATCTCTGGAGAACATAGAGAGGTGATGTATTTGGTCAGACCCTTCTTCAGACCCTTCTTGGGAACCTTCTTGATATGAGGTATTGCAGACAGTTTTGCTCACCCCAATACAGGAAGGATTTGGAGGCTTTAGAGAGGGTGCAGAGGAGTTTTACAAGAAAGCTGCCTGGATTGGAGGGTTTCAGCTACTGGGAGAGGTTGGATAGATGTGCCTTCATGTTCAGACAGAGAGGGTCACAGTCACACAATGTGGAAACAGGCCCTTCGGCCCAACTTGCCCACTCCGACCAACATGCCCCATCTACACTAATCCCGCCTGCCCATTTCCCTCTCAACCTATCCTATCCTTGTACTATCTAAATGTTTTTTTACAGGTACTAGCCTCAACCACCTCCTCCGGCAACTACTTACCTATACCCACCAGCCTCTGCGTGAAAAGGTTGCCCCTCAGGTTCCTATTAATTCTCTCCCCCCCTCAATTTAAATCTATTAAGTCTTCTCGTTCTTGATGCCCCAACTCTGGGTCAAACACTCTGTGCATTTACCCGATCTATTCCCCTCGTGATTTCTGTATGATCACCCCCTCATCCGCCAGTGGGTAGAATGAGTCTACCGATCCTCTACTTGGGTGGAATGAACTAGTGGGGTCCTAATGCTGCTGATATATCACCCTGTCATTGGAACTCCTGGAAATTTATTACTAAAATGAATGGCATCTCAGATTCTCAGAAGTACAGAGTTTCTTTGTATCCGGCCTGCTGTGTGACATGAGGTTGGAATTAAGTTAGCTTGCGCACACATTGCCTTCCCCAGCGCCGTTTATAACAACTGAATGCTCCACATTAAATAAGTAAGCAGCCAGAAAGAGATTGCTCCAGGTTTGCGTCACATTTCTTCACACTTTCAGCCCGTGGCAACAATGCCAAATGACAACCTCAGTCACAGGCAGCACAAGCCAGTACTGAAAGGATAGGCCTGGTGGCTTCATGGACAGCCCCTTGGTGTTGAGGTTAGCCTGTGGGGCTCGCTGGGACCTTTGCTGCTCTGACGTATGGACATGCAAGGAACTGCCGATGCTGGTTTACAAAGAAAGATACATGATGCTGGAGTAACTTAGCGGGTCAGGCATCTACGAAGGACATTGAGACTGAAGAATGGTCCCCACCCAAAACGTTCGCCAGAGATGCTGCCTGATCTGCTGAGTTAAGGGCCTGTCCTACAAGCATGCAACTCTATGCGATTAGCGCAACCTAACGTGGTCGCTTGAGCCGTCCGGCGTCGCGGGGCCGGTCCCACTTCGATCGCCGGAGCCGTGCGGAATTGTGCGGAGTTCGTCCCGACATCGCGCGGGGCTCCGAAAAACTGACTATGTCCAAAAATTCCGCGCGGCAACGGCTTGTCGGCTCGCAGTCGCCTCGATGCATTACACACCGCCCCGACATCGTGCCTCCGTGACCCTATCTGTAGGTGCCTCCGTGACCCTCTATGTGTGTGGCTCCGTGGCCCTGTGTGTGTGTGTGTCTGTGTGCCCCTCTCTGTGTGCCCCTCTCTGTCCTGGCGAACTTACCTTAGACTTCGCTCCAAGTTCGCCTCACTTTGCGCCGCGTTGCGCCACTCACCCGACCTCCGCGCGGCCCTCGCTGCCGGTTTGGTTGCGCTTGCCGCATGCAGGCGCATGCTGGTGGGAACGGCCCTGTACAGGGGATCACCCGACCTCCGCGCGGCCCCGCTTCTAGTTTGATCGCGTTCATCGCATAGAGTTGCATGCTGGTGGGAATGGCCCTTTACTCCAGCACTTTGTGTCTTTGCTCTGGTGATCTGGCTGTGGGAGGTGTGATTTGTGGTGAGGAGCGAAGTCTTCAGCTACAGAACATCATTGGTGAGTTACAGAGCCAGATCGACAGGAAAATGGTAGATTAAATTTAATACCGAAACATATGATTTGGGGGGGGGGGACAAATAGACCTGAAATGTTCATGACCAAGTGAGTCTGAGTGTTTTAATTGTCAACAGAACAATTAAATCCTTGGTAGACAAAAACACTGGAGAAACTCAGCGGGTGAGGCAGCATCTATGGAGCGAAGGAAATAGGCGACGTTTCGGGCCAAAATCCTTACTTACTGCAGCTTTTACAGGCCAGTAAACATGATAAAATTAAAAATAAAATGGTCAAATATGGAATAAGTTAATAACAAAACTAGATAACCATAATATGTACCAACTATGGAAGAGTGAAATTCTTACCTGCTGCAGCTTGAAAGGCCTGTCCCACATACGTGATTTTTTTCGGCGACTTGCCGGCATCCGTCATAGGTGGCCGAAAATCCTCAACATGTTGAAAATCCAGCGGCGACCAGAAAACGGTACGACTGTTTGGGCGACTACTCACCACCAAACACGTCGACACGCGACGCCTGTATCTCACAGTGTGCAGCAGCATGAATTCACTGCCACGTATTAACACATCGGTACATGCAGCAAACAATAGCCACTGTGCCTCTCCCGCTCTCGTTACTCCAGCATTTTGTGTCTATCTTCAGAGTAACGAGAAAGCTCTTTGAAAGAACTAGCTCAGGCACAGTGGACCAAATGGTCTCTTGTGCAGTAAGATTCTATGAATGCAAGAACAAAAAAACGAATAAGCATCCTGTTCAGCTCCTGTCAGACCTGTGCACTGCTTGTGGCGCAGTTGGTAGAGCCGCCGCCTCGCAGCACCAGAGACCCGGGTTCGATCCTGACCTCGGGTGTTGTCTGTGTGGAGTTTGCATGTTCTCCGTGTCACCTTGTGGGTTTACTCCAGGTCCTGTGGTTTCCAAATACATACAGGCTAATTGGGTTCGGCAAAATTGTCTCTAGTCTGTAGGATAGTGCTAGTGTACAGGGTGATAGTGGGTTGGCACGGACTCTGTGGGCCGATGGGCCTCTTTCTGAGTTGTATCTCCAAATTTGCAGATGACACCAAGCTGGGGGGTATAGTTAGGTGTGAGGAGGATGCTTGGAGGCTGCAGGGTGATTTGGATAGGCTGAGTGAATGGGCAGATGCATGGCAGATGCAGTATAATGTGGATAATTGTGAGGTTATCCACTTTGGTGGCAAAAACATGAGGGTAGACTATTATCTGAATGGTGGCAGATTAGGAAAAGGGGAGATACAACGAGACCTGGGTATCATGGTACACCAGTCATTGAAAGTAGGCATGCAGGTGCAGCAGGCAGTGAAGAAAGCGAATGGTATGTTAGCATTCATAGCGAAAGGATTTGAGTATAGGAGCAGGGAGGTTCTACTGCAGTTGTACAGGGTCTTGGTGAGGCCACACCTGGAGTATTGCGTACAGTTTTGGTCTCCAAATCTGAGGAAAGACATTCTTGCCATAGAGGGGGTACAGAGAAGATTCACCAGACTGTCAGGCCTTTCATATGAGGAAAGACTGGATAGACTCGGCTTGTACTTGCTGGAATTTAGAAGATTGAGGGGGGATCTTACAGAAACTTATAAAATTCTTAAGGGGTTGGACAAGCTAGATGCTGGAAGATTGTTCCCGATGTTGGGGGAGTCCAGAACAAGGGGTCACAGTCTAAGGATAAGGGGGAATTCCTTTAGGACCGAGATGAGGAAAACATTCTTTACACAGAGAGTGGTGGGTCTCTGGAATTCTCTGCCACAGAAGGTAGTTGTGGCCAGTTCATTGACTATATTTAAGAGGGCGTTAGATGTGGCCCTTGTGGCTAAAGGGATCAGGGGGTATGGAGAGAAGGCAGGTACGGGATACTGAGTTGGATGATCAGCCATGATCACATTGAATGGCGGTGCAGGCTCGAAGGGCCGAATGGCCTACTCCTGCACCTATTTTTCTATGTTTCTAAAAATACTAAATTTGTAAAATTAGTGTTTTTTACCCCATAAACAATAGGGTGCCTGTATGCATTTATCAGTTCACATTGCACTGTACATCAATCTAGTCTTTAACTTATTGGACATGCTCGTAAAGCCTTAACGGCAAGTACTGTTACAGAAAAAGCCCTGGGTAAAATCAGTTATCCACTCCATGTTAGCACGGTGTCTGCTATCTGAGCTTACTGCGCCTCGACTATGAAACCGCTGCAAGGGTCACTGACTGCTAGGAGTGTTCGGTATTCCCAATATGTTTTTCATTACCTTTTCCAGTTCAGCCAAGTCAGCGATAAGTCCCCTGGCAGCTGCAGACTGACTTTGACCCAGTTTTCATTTTGCGATGGCTTGTTCCCTGAGTGGTTAATAAGCAACTGGCTGGTCCCCCTTCTACAAAATCACGCCTCGTTAGATTTATAACTCTTGCATAGAGTTACACGATGAGCTAACTGCCAAGTTGTGCTAATGAGGGGACTGGTTTTCAAGTCCTTCCTCCTATTAAATGCACATTATTCCTGATGGATGCTGACAATGCCCTATTGTGCAAATTAGGTGGACTACACAGTCTGTATAAGGGCAAGATGTAGATACAAGGAACAGCAGATGCTGGTTTACAAAAAAGGATGCAATGTGCCGGAGTAATGTCTCTGTGTGAAAAAGTTTTTCCTCATCTCCGTTCTAAATGGCTTAGCCCTTATTCTTAAGCTGTGGCCCCTGGTTCTGAACTCTCCCAACATCGGGACCATGAAACAGAGTAGTGATTTGCATCCATAACGGCGTGGCTGTGTTCACTCGATACCCCCCTCGCTCCCCAAAGCCGTGGTCTCCATACTGCAGTTGCTGCAGCCTGCAGCTGGGGCAGGTTGAGCTGTTTTCTCATGTGCTCTCCAGATGCTTGGCTCGGTCGGACGGGCAGATGCTGTCGTTTGTCAAATACTTGGCCTATCTCTGCCTCCCTCACAGAGAGTACAGTTCCCTGGCAACCGGAGCAGCTTCAGCACTTGTTTTAATTTACCTCGTTGCACTGATCAGATGCAGGCACCAGCTTGATCTGTTGTTTGCATTGACTGACTAATGTTCTGCTCTCACTTCTCCCGGCCTCTTGACAATACTTGCGGCCGGCCGGCAGTTCCACAGTGCCTCCGCTGCCTGTATTTATTTAGTCTGGTAGTCCATACTCGGTGGCTAACTCCATAAAGAACATGATGTGTTGAAGGTGGAGGATTCGTTTGTCCGTATGAACTGGGTAGGAATATTAAAAGAGCAGCCAGCATCCGTTGCTATCGCTTGAAGTGTCTTCATCTGAGATGTGGAAATATACAACTAATGGCAAGACCCTGAACAGCATTTACGTAGAGTCGGATCTTGGCATCCATATAACCATATAACAATTACAGCACGGAAACAGGCCTTCTCGGCCCTTCCAGTCCGTGCCGACCATTTATTTTCCCCTAGTCCCATCTACCTGCACACAGACCATACCCCTCCATTCCCTTCCCGTCCATATACCTATCCACTTTACTTTTAAATGTTAAAATCGATCCTGCCTCCACCACTTCTGCTGGAAGATCACTCCACACAGCCACCACTCTCTGAGTAAGAAGTTCCCCCTCATGTTACCCCTAAACTTCTGTCCCTTAATTCTCATGTCATGCCCTCTTGTTTGAATCTTCCCTACCCTCAATGGGAAAAGTTTATCCACGTCAACTCTGTCTATCCCTTTCATCATTTTAAAGACCTCAATCAAGTCCCCCCTTAACCTTCTGCGCTCCAAAGAATAAAGACCTAACTTGTTCAACCTTTCTCTGTAACTTAGTTGCTGGAACCCAGGCAACATTCTAGTAAATCTCCTCTGTACTCTCTCTATTTTGTTGACATTCTTCCTATAATTAGGCGACCAAAATTGTACACCATACTCCAGAATTGGTCTTACCAATGCCTTATACAATTTTAACATTACTTCCCTACTCCTATATTCAATGCTCTGATTTATAAAGGCCAGCACACCAAAAGCTTCTTTACCACCCTGTCTACATGCGATTCCACCTTCATGGAACTATGCACAGTTATTCCTAGAACTCTCTGTTCCACAGCATTCCTCAATTCCCTACCAATTGGACTGGCACATGTAACCATATAACCATATAACAATTACAGCACGGAAAATCTCCTCTGTACTCTCTACTGCAAGTTCATAACTCCATGAAAGTGGCCACACAAGTAGATAGAGTGGTAACGAAGGGGTATGTTTAGTTTAGCGTTAGTTAAGATTAGAGGTACAGCGTGGAAACAGGCCTTTTGGCCCACTGAGTCCGCACCGATCAAGTCTTCTCCGCCATTCAATCATGGCTGGTCTATCTATGTCTCTCAACCCCAGTCTCCTGCCTCTCCCCATAATTAATCAAGAAGACTGGATCTGAAATCTGTTTCGTAACAGTAATGGCAAAAAAGATATTTGTTTCTAACCAAGTTAGATAGAGCTCTTTGGGCAAGGGATATGGGGAGAAGGCAGGAACGGGGTACTGATTGTGGATGATCAGCCATGATCACATTGGATGGCGGTGCTGGCTCAAAGGGCTGAATGGCCTCCCCCTGTACCTATTGTCTATGTTTCTATCTATGTATCTACGAATAACAGAGGCCTTTCTGTTATGTTCCGACAGCATGTGGGGATACCCTTCAAGACTCAATGGGAAACTTTTCTTCTCCTGGTTTTCCAAATGGATATTCATCTTTTACACATTGTGTGTGGAGAATATCGGTCACTCCTGGAGAAAAGGTAAGACACTCCAGCCTTTGGTCGGCTGAACATTGTACATCCCCATGGGGACATACGTAACAGACTGCAGATGCTGGAACCGTGAGCAAAGCACAAAGTACTGGAGGAACTCAGCGGGTCAGGCAGCATCTGTGGAGGGAATGGACAAATTACATTTTGGGTCGGGACCCTTCTTCAGGCAACCCCATGAGGACACGGTGACCCCCACGAGCCCAGGTTATTGGACGCTTAGGAACCTTATGTGACTCTCAAAAACATATTTGCAAACACCACACAGTCAGGCTGTAATAACTGCAAACCTCCCCACAGACACCTGAGCCACAATGATTTACTAGGTTTGCTGAATAACGTACAGCCCCAGGGAGATGCAAGACACTGCAGACGCTGGCATCTTGAGCAAAACACAAAGTGCTGGAGGAACCCAGCGGCTCAGCTAGTATCTGTCTCCTCCGTTGCTGCCTCCCCAGTTGTGGGACGGCTTGGTGCCTTGGAGGAACAGAATGTCCCACCCTCACTGATCTGTCAGTGTCCCAGCGGAAATCCACCCCAATGACTCATGAACACAGTTTACATCTGCGACTGGGGTGGAGACAACACAGCCATTCACAAAAATATCATCTGTGGGAATATTTCCTCCAAACATTTCAGGTTATACCACAATCTGGCAGGCCAAGTCTGTTAACAAAGAGGAGCATCATAGAAACTGGTGGCTGTCATGTTATCTTATTCTTGAGAACTTGACTTTGAGTCCAACTCCTGTCATGAATGGCAGTGTCAATTCAATGTGGTGACAAGAGTATCTTCAATCCTGGTATAGATGGGGTCGACAGTCAGAGTGTTTTGGGGTTTGGTAAGTGGCTGAGCTGCTTGCAAGGCCAATTAGTTTCTAATGAGACTAATACAGCACAGAAACAGGCCCTTCAGCCCAACTCCTCTGTGCCATCCAAGATGCCCCAGTTGACCGCGTTTGCACCATTTCCCTCTAAACCTCTCCCATCCATGCACCCATTCTCACGCCTTTCAACATTGTTATTGCCGTGCCTAGCTTCCTTGGGCAGCTGGCTCCATATTTCCACCACCCTCTGTGGGAAGCAGTTGTCCATCAGGATGCAATTAAATCGATTCCTTCTCAGGTGAGAAAATGCAGAATGACCTGTCGGGTGAAGTTAGGCACCAAGAGCTGGAGTATCTCAGCGGGCCAGGCAGCCTCTCTGGTGGGAAGGGATGGATAATGTTTCGGGTCCAGAGGTACCAAGCTGGCTGGAGGAGCACAGGAAAAAGAGAGACAGCGATCTCCTCTCTCTCTCTATCTCTCTCCCCCTCTCCCCCTCTCCCTCTCCACCTCTCCCCCTCCCCCTCCCCCTCCCCCTCCCCTTCATCCCCCTCCCTCTCCCTCTCCCTCTCCCTCTCTCCCTCTCCCTCTCCCTCTCCCTCTCCCTCTCCCTCTCCCTCTCCCTCTCCCTCTCCCTCTCCCCCTCTCTCCCCCTCTCTCCCCCTCTCTCCCCCTCCCTCCCCCTCCCTCTCCCTCTCCCCCTCCCCCTCCCCCTCCCTCTCCCTCTCCCCCTCCCCCTCCCCCTCCCCCTCTCCCTCTCCCCCTCCCTCTCCCTCTCCCCCTCCCCCTCCCTCTCCCTCTCCCCCTCCCCCTCCCCCTCCCTCTCCCCCTCCCCCTCCCCCTCCCTCTCCCCCTCCCTCTCCCTCCCCCTCTCCCTCTCCCTCTCCCCCTCCCCCTCCCCCTCCCTCTCCCTTTCCCCCTCCCCCTCCATCCCTCCCCAGGAGAAGCATAGATCAGGTGCCATCTTGTTATCTCGCAGTCGAAGCTGCCCCCAGTCAGATTTCCTGCTGTAATTTCCACCTCAGTGTCACCTTGTCTCTTTCCCTTCCAGATAATTTTAAATTTCACGGCCATGGACACATTCAGGAGCCGCCTGTGCTGGTACGACTATGTGGAAGTACGTGATGGATACTGGAAGAAGGCCCCGCTGCGTGGTAGGAATAACCTGGACCGGACTGTAGTTCTCTCTGACCTCCTGAACCTTCTTGTTGGCCCCTCAGTCTTTTCCTTGTGGATGAGAAGAGGAAATATCTCCTCATTCACAGGGTGGAGGACCTTTGCCATTCTCTATCCCAGCGGCTTGTGCAAACTTGATGGAACTCAAAACAGAGGAGGATATTTTGGAAGTGAAGTTATTTGTGAATGGGGACAGGAAAATGCCACATTTGAAAATGTTTGGATGAATAGCAGAGCAGACTTGAAGGGTCAGATGGGCAGCACAGTGGCTTGGCTTGTTGATCCTCTGCCCTGGGAACCCGGGTTTGATCCTGACCTCGGGTGCTGTCTGTGTGGAGTTTGCATGTTCTCCCTGTTTCCTCCGGGTGCTCCAATCTTCCCAAAAAGATGTGGGTTGGCATGTTAATTGGCTGCTGTAAATTAACATGCGGGAGGGAATAGAGTTGGATTAGTGTAGGATTAGTGTAAAGGGGTGATTTGATGGTCAGCGTGGACTCAGTAGGCTGAAGAGCCTGTGTCCGTGCTGTATCTGCCAATGACTCCGTAACTCCTACTCCTGCTTCTCATGTTGTTATAGACACAAAAAGCTGGAGTAACTCAGCGGGACAGGCAGCATCTCTGGAGAGTGGGAATGGGTGGCGTTTCGGGTCAAGGAGGGTCTCGACCCGAAACGTCACCCATTCCTTCTAAGGGAAACGATAGATATAGACGGCGATGTGGAGAGATAAAGAACAATGAATAAATGATATGCAAAAAAGTAACAATGATAAAGGAAACAGGCCATGGTTGGCCGTTTGTGGGGTGAAAATGAGAAGCATGTTGTTATATTCAGTATCCATTCGTAACGTTGACAGTCTCTGGTCCGTCCTGTCTTCCAGGTAGATTCTGTGGTGATAAAATTCCACCTTCTCTCATCTCGACGGACAGCCGCCTGTGGATCGAGTTCCGAAGCAGCAGTAGCTGGGTTGGCAAAGGTTTCTCCGCCGTCTATGAAGGTAACTGCATCAAAGGCGCGATATCAGGCCAGGCACAAAACGCTGGAGCAACGCAGCGGGTCAGGCAGCATCTGTGGAGCGAAGGAATAGGTGATGTTTCGGGTCGAGACTGCTGTGTCTGAAGAAGGGTCTCTACCCGAAACGTCGCTTATCCCTTCACTCCATAGACGCTGCCTGACCCGCTGAGTTTCTCCAGCATTTTTGTCTACCTTCGATTTTTCCAGCATCTGCAGTTCTTTCATAAACAAGATAGAACTAGTGTCTGGTTGGTCGGTGCGGACTCGGTGAAGCAAAGTGCTTGTTTCCGTGCTGTATCTCAAAAACTAAATTAAAAACTAATAAAACAAATACTTAGTGGGAGTTTTCTTGAAGGGAGTTGTTTTGATCTCATTTCTGGATAATTCTATCCCTCAGATGCCTGCCTGCCTGCCTGCCTCCCTTCCTCTCTGGGCTCACTGGTAACTTCCATTGATAATTCCAGGAACCAATGGAAGGCTAACTCCCACCCTGCTAATAATACGCAGAAGGATTGGGGCTCCCAGAGGAAGCTCTATCCTGCAAGCCCAACGCCCTGCAGCAGATGATAGTTGGCAAGAAACCCATGGAGTCACAGCTGGGCATGGGTTCACACAACCCAGCCAGTCCACAGGCTGCATCTGTTTTTGATGCGGAGACCGGACATGCATGAAGAGATTCCAGAGTAACGCATGCAGTCACTAAAGCCTCACAGCCAAAGTAACTATTGACCAGTTCCATTGAAAATAAGACACGCAGTGCTGGAGTAAAGGCCCTGTCCCACTTTCCCCGAGTCCTCTGCCGAGTTGAAAGGACCTTAAAAAAATAAATCAAGATTTTTGTGATCTACGAACGAACGAACTCCCGACTATCTTTTTCCTCGTGGACTTTTTTGTCATGCTGAAAAAAACGTCCCGACTTACCTGATGCCCCGAGTACCTATGGATGGCATAACAAGCCGCTATGAAATATCTACGGTTACACAAAAAACTGGAGAAACTCAGCGGGTGCAGCAGCATCTAAGGAGCGAAGGAGATAGGCGACGTTTTGGGTCGAGACCCTTCTTCAGAAATATGTATGGTCTCCTACGGACTCACTACGGACATTCTCCGAGTTTGAATCAAGGGGAAAACTAGGGAGAATTCGTGAGTTACTCGGGAAAGTGGGGCAGGCCCTTAACTCAGCGTCTCTGGAGAACATGTGTTGTGTGTTCATGTTAAAGAAAGGACTATACAGGATTAATATCAGGCCGTTCACAGTGCACAGATACATGATAACGGAATAATGTTTTGTGCAAGATAAAGTCCAGTAAAGTTTGATTAAAGATAGTTTGAATGTTTAAGAAGGAACTGCAGATGCTGGAAAAATCGAAGGTAGAGAGAAATGCTGGAGAAACTCAGCGGTTGAGGCAGCATCTATGGAGCGAAGAAGCAGGACCCGAAACGTCACCTATTCCTTCGCTCCATAGATGCTGCCTCACCCGCTGAGTTTCTCCAGCATTTTTATCTACCAAAGATAGTTTGAAGATCTCCAATGTGCTAGATGGGAGGTCGGGACTGCTCTCTAGTTGGTGAGAGGACGGTTCAGTTGACTGATTACGGCTTGGAAGAAACTGTCCCTGATTCTGGAGGTGTGCGTTTTCACACTTCTGTACCTCTTGTCTAAGAGAAGTGGAGGGAAGAGGGAGTGACCAGTGTGAGTCTGATCGTTGATTACGTTGCTGGCCTTGCGGAGGCAGCGTGAAGGGTAGATGGAGTCAGTGGAAGGGAGGTTGGTTTGTGTGATTTAGTTTAGTTTGGAGATACAGCGCAGAAAGAGGCCCTTCGACCCACCGAGTCTGCGCTGACCAGCGATCCCCGCACATTAACTCAAGCCTACACATACTTTGGACAGTTTACACTTATACCAAGCGTACTAAAGTAAGAATCTATCTATCTCTCCCTTAAAACTATCCATTGACTTGGCCTCCACAGCCGTCTGTGGCAATGAGGTCCACAGATTCACCACCCTGTTTTCAACCTCTTTGTTGCCGTGAGCTATCGCTGGTGATTATTTAGCTGTGAATGCCGTAGTTATTGATTTCAGTGATGTGAAGTCACACCATAATCGCTCAATTTATACAATTTTCTTCTCAATGCCAGCCATCTGCGGAGGGGATATCAGCAAAGATCTGGGGCAGATCCAGTCTCCAAACTACCCCGATGACTACCGCCCCTCGAAGGTCTGCATCTGGAGGATAAGAGTCTCCGACACGTTCCATGTGGGACTGGCCTTTCAGTCGTTTGAGGTAAAGTATCCCCTTTTTAAGGACCCCCTTTTTTTAGTTGGGTTCATGCGTTGGACCGAAGAGTCACATTGTCGCCGGCCAGCTTCCCTCCCAACACGAACCCAGGACGCCTTCAAATCAAGGAAGTAAGTTTACGTGTCCAGTTCCTCTGGTCAACCACGGGTGAATCACTTTGGGCTTTAAAAACATTTTTTCCTTGCAACTTGGCAATGTGCCAACCAGTCCCTGTCTGGGTCATGCCTTTGGATGTTTTCTCCCAGTTAACCAGTGACTAATCCTGTTCTCATACCTCAGCTTCCCCGTCAAGCTTGCTGATCCAAATTTTGCACAGTTTCACGTTCAATCCCAATGATTTTTTTTTGTCAAATTAGGGCCATTTATCCCCCAAACTACCGTTGAAAACAAGGCCACCAATTGATGCCTTCTCAACAAGACACCATTCCCCATCCCCCCCCCCCCCCCCCCCCCAGTTTATGATGCTTTGTAATTGGTGATCAGTTTGAAGAAGGGTCTCGACCCGAAACGTCACCCATTCCTTCTCTCCAGAGATGCTGACCGTCCCGCTGAGTAACTTCAATATGTTTTTGTTTATCTTCTGTTGAAAGTTGGTTGCTGTTTTGGCCCTGAGTTGGAGATTTGATCACAGGAGGATTTCTGGCACAGAACCCTTAGCCGTGGGGGTGGTCTTGAAGTAATTTGCCCCATGATGTCGAGCACTGCTTTTACACTCCCCCCCCCATCAACCTAGGAATACTCACCACCTCAAATCAGTGAGGAATGCACTCTTATCTGGAGCTGTTGGTTATATGTGTACAATCAGGGGGTCACGGTGGCGCAGCGGTAGAGTTGCTGCCTCACAGCGCCAGAGACCCAGGTTCGATCCTGACTACGGGTAGAATAGAAGAAGAAACATAGAAACATAGAAATTAGGTGCAGGAGTAGAGGCCATTCAGCCCTTCGAGCCTGCACCGCCATTCAATATGATCATGGCTAATCATCCAACTCAGTATCCTGTACCAGCCTTCTCTCCATACCCTCTGATCACCTTAGCCACAAGGCCCACATCTAACTCCCTAAGAAGAATAGAATGCCTTTTATTGTCATTCAAACAGACAACGTTTGAAGGAAATTTCATTTCAGCAGTCATGACATTACAAAAAAAACCCAAGACACACACTTAACACAATTTACACAAACATCCATCACAGTGAATCTCCAACACCTCCTCACTGTGATGGAAGGCAAAAGTCTTATCTCTTCCCTTTGTTCTCTCTGTACGGGGTATGTACGCCCTATCAGTGACCTGCGTGGGTTTTCTCTGGGTGCTCCGGTTTCCTCCCACATTGCAAAGACGTGCAGGTTTGTCGATTAATTGGCTTCTGTAAAATTGCCCCTGGTGTGTCAGGCAGCGCTGGTGTTTGGGTGATTGCAGGTTGGCCATATTTCCGTGCTGTATCTCTGAATTAAACTGAACGTTACAACTGAATCCTATTTGCCCCACTCCAGATTGAGAGGCACGATAGCTGTGCCTATGATTACTTGGAAGTGCGCGATGGGAGCTCGGAAGACAGCCCTCTGATCGGTCGTTACTGTGGCTACGATAAACCTGATGACATCAAGTCGAGCTCCAACAAACTATGGATGAAGTTTGTATCCGACGGCTCCATCAACAAAGCTGGCTTCTCGGCAAACTTCTTCAAAGGTGCGTTCTCAGAGAGTTGTGAGTCCGTGGAATTCTCTGTGTCAGATGGCGGTGGAGGCCGGTTCTCTGGGTGTTTTCAAGAGAGAGTAAAGGGCCTGTCCCACTGTACGAGGTAATTCAAGAGCTCTCCTGAGTTTAAAAAAAAAATCAAACTCGTGGTAAGCACGTAGAATGTACGTAGCGGGTACGTCGGAGCTCGGGATGTCGGGATGTCGGGATGTCGGGATGTCTCTTAGCGGCTCGTAACGCTAACAGCAGGTACTCGGGAAACGCGGTAAGCTCGTGAAGACTCGTGAATATTTTTCAACATGTTGAAAAATGTCCACGAGAGCCCCGAGCGGCCACTACCGTAATTCTCCGAGTTCGAATCAGGGGAAACTCGGGAGAACTCTTGAATTAGCTCGTACAGTGGGACAGGCCCTTTAGATAGAGCGCTTAAAGATAGCGGAGGCAGGGGATATGGGGAGAAGGCAGGAACGGGGTACTGATGTTGGATGATCAGCCATGATCACATTGAATGGTGGTGCTGGCTCGAAGGGCCGAATGGCCTACTCCTGCACCTATTGAGATGGAAGATCAACCCATACCCTTGCTCTCCCACTCTCTCCATCCCTCTCCCTTCCTTGTCTCTGTCCCGTCTAACTGTACCCCTGATTAAAATTTATTTCTGGATCCTTCTCCTAGCTCACAATGATCTAACCTACATTTTCCTTCAGCTTCACCCCCTTTGATGTCTTGTTTTCACAGCCTACCCTTCCTTATCTCTGTTTAAGAAATAACTGCAGATGCTGGAAAAATCGAAGGTAGACAAAAATGCTGGACAAACTCAGCGGGTGAGGCAGCGTCTATGGAGCGAAGGAATAGGTGACATTTCGGGTCGAGACCCTTCTTCAAGCTCCATTGATGCTGCCTCACCTCAAATGCTGAGTTTGTCCAGCATTTATGTCTACCTTCCTTATCTCTCAGTCTCCCGCTCCCCTGAATCTCAGTCTGAAGAAGGGTCTCGACCTGAAACGTCACCCATTCCTTCTCTCCAGAGATGCTGCCTCACCCGCTGAGTTTCTCCAGCATTTTTATCTACCTACCTTGTATCTGTGTCTCTCTCTCCCCTGAATCTCAGTCTGAAGAAGGGTCTCGACCTGAAACGTCAACCATTTGGTAGCGAATGGTATGTAGAAAGCGAATGGTATGTTAGCTTTCATAGCAAAAGGATTTGAGTATAGGAGCAGGGAGGTTCTACTTCAGTTGTATAGAGTCTTGGTGAGACCACACCTGGAGCATTGCGTGCAGTTCTGGTCTCCAAATCTGAGGAAGGATATTATTGCCATAGATGGAGTGCAGAGAAGGTTCACCAGACTGATTCCTGGGATGTCAGGACTGTCTTATGAACAAAGACTGCATAGACTTGGTTTATACTCTATAGAATTTAGGAGATTGAGAGGGGATCTTATAGAAACTTACAAAATTCTTAAGGGGTTGGACAGGCTAGATGCAGGAAGATTGTTCCCGATGTTGGGGAGGTCCAGGACAAGGGGTCACAGCTTAAGGATAAGGGGGAAATCCTTTAGGACCGAGATGAGAAGGACTTTTTTCACACAGAGAGTGGTGGGTCTCTGGAACTCTCTGCCACAGAGGGTAGTTGAGGCCAGTTCATTGGCTATATTTAAGAGGGAGTTAGATGTGGGCCTTGTGGCTAAGGGGATCAGAGGGTATGGAGAGAAGGCAGGTACGGGATACTGAGTTGGATGATCAGCCATGATCATATTGAATGGCGGTGCAGGCTTGAAGGGCCGAATGGCCTACTCCTGCACCTAATTTCTATGTTTCTATGTTTCTATTTCTTCTCTCCAGAGATGCTGCCTGTCCCGCTGAGTTACTCCAGCTTTTCATGTCTATTTTAGGATTCTCAGACGGTTAGGCTCAGCAAAAAAATCTCTGTCTTAATTGTCTGACTCGGCTGAATAGATGTGCAGTTCTGAATTAGTTTGCTCTCCCCCACTTGGGGTTGGTCCAAGGTGCCCTTGGCTGCAATAACACAGAGCTGTGTGGAGCAGAAGCTGTATCCGTGCGGTGAGAGACTGTGTGGATGGAAAGGCTTGGTAGAGTGACTCCAAATACTAAGTGAGTCACGAAGTGAGAATCGTGGACTGCCACATCTTAGCTTCAGAAATAACTGACGGGAAACCCAGAGTATCCGGCCGACAGAGAAGTGGAATGTGGATAGTCATCCTGAGAAACGTTCCGCATGGTTTGTTGAACTAGGCATCTGTTCAGTCCCCATGGTGAGGGTGGGATTGTGCACTAATGATGAGCACACTGTTCAGTGTTCCATTGCAAACCACAGATCCAGTGAAGGAATCTTCCAACAGTCATGTCATGTGGTGGGACTGGAATCTCATTTCACCACAGCATACTTGAGGAAGCTGGAAGTTGCTGTCCTGGTGTTTCTCAAAATGCAATTAGAGCGTACATCAGATCTACTCAGCATGTTTGCCTCCACGAGCAAGGACTCAATCACTGGGAGATGCTGAACACACGTGGTGATAGACCCGGACAGAATGGATGTGGGGGAGGATGTTTCCACCAGCGAGAGAGTCTAGGACCAGAGGGCACAGCCTCAGAGTAAAAGGACGTAGCATTTGAAAGGAGCTGAGGAGGAATTACTTTAGTCAGAGGGTGGTGAATCTGTGGAATTCATTGCCACAGACAGCTGTGGAGGCCAAGGCCAAAGCGGAGATTAACGGACTCTTGATGAGTGCGGGTGTCAAATGGTATGGGGAGAAGGCAGGAGAACTGGGTTGAGAAGGAAAGATAGATCAGGTAGAGTAGACACGATGGGCCGAATGGCCTAATTCCGCTCTTATGACATGAATTTATGGATCATCAGCCAAGGAGAAAAGTGTGGGGTGGGTTTATAGGTAAACTTCCTAAAATGGAGAATTCAATATGAGACAGACACAAAATGCTGGAGTAACTCAGCGGGACAGGTAGCATCTCTGGAGAGAAGGAATGGATGATGCTTTGGGTCGAGACCCTTCTTCAGACTGATGCCAGGGGAGTGGACAGTGCAGAGATAAAATGTAGATTTTTATGTGGAAATGTAGATTTTATTTCTGCACTGCACTGCCCACTCCCGACATCAGTCTGAAGAAGGGTCTCGACCCAAAACGTCACCCATTCCTTCTCTCCAGAGATGCTGCCTGTCCCGCTGAGTTACTCCAGTATTTTGTGTCTACCTTCGATTTAAACCAGCATCTGCAGTTCTTTCCTGCACATTCAATATGAGGTGCTGTTCGTCCAGTTTGGATGTGGCCTTTCTTTGGCAATGGAGGAGGCCCAGGACAATAAGAATGTAGAAAAATGCTGGAGAAACTCAGCAGGTGAGGCAGCATCTGGTTTTTTTTGTCCAGCGATTTTTGTCTACCTTTGATTTTTCCAGCAATTTTTTATCTACCTTCGATTTTTCCAGCATCTGCAGTTCCTTCTTAAACAGCCAGCACAATAAGGTCAGTATGGGAATAGGGAAAGGAGTTGGGTGTGTATGTGTGTGTGCAGACGTGTGCGTCAGTGGGAGTATGTGTACCTGCGTGTGTCCTGGGTATACACAAAAAGCTGGAGAAACACAGCGGGTGCAGCAGCATCTAAGGAGCGAAGGAGATAGGCGACGTTTCGGGTCGAGACCCTTCTCCAGACCTGTGTCCTGGGTATGTTTGTTTGCCCGTGTTTTGGCAGTGTTGGGTGTGGAGACAGTGAGGGGCTCTGGTTGCTGTGGACACTGACCTCTCCGTCTTTGCTCCAGAGGTGGACGAGTGTTCCAGGCCGGACAACGGAGGGTGCGAGCAGCGCTGCGTGAATACTCTGGGCAGTTATAAATGTGCCTGCGATCCTGGGTACGAACTCGCGAACGACAAGCGCAGCTGCGAAGGTAAGGCCATGGAAAATGACGGAATATGAGTTTGTAACGGGGTGTTTTGTTGGAGGGGGTAAACAGTGGGGAAAAGTGTACGGTGATGAAGCCCCCAAGGGACCAGGTCTGATGGCGCAGTGGTAGAGTTGCTGCCTCACAGCGCCAGAGACCCAGGTTCGATCCTGACTACGGCTGCTGACTGTATGGAATTTGTACGTTCTCCCTGTGACAGTGTGGGCTTTCACCGGGAGCTCTGTTTTTCCTCCCACACTGCAAAGCCGTGCAGGTCTGCAGTTTAATTGGCTGCTGGTAATTTGTAAATTGGCCCTAGTGTGTAGGATAGTGCGAGTGCGTACAGGGTGATCGCTGGTCGGCATGGACTGGGTGGGCTGGAGGGCCTGTTTCCACTCTCTATCTCCAAAGTGGTGACCCATCGGTGCAGTCGAAACAATTGATGGCCAAGCAACTGGGATCCTGTGGTCTCATTGAGTGTATAGAATAAAGAATGGCTTCATGGCTTTATTCTTAGAATAAAGGGGAGGCCATTTAAGACTGAGGTGAGAAAAAACGTTTTCACCCAGAGAGTTGTGAATTTGTGGAATTCCCTGCCACAGAGGGCAGTGGAGGCCAAGTCACTGGATGGATTTAAGAGAGAGTTAGATAGAGCTCTAAGGGCTGGTGGAATCAAGGGATATGGGGTGAAGGCAGGCACGGGTTACTGATTGAGGACAATCAGTCATGATCACAATAAATGGCGGTGCAGGCTCGAAGGGCCGAATGGCCTCCTCCTACACACCTATTTTCTATGTTTCTATAAAAGCACCCTGTTAAAACCATGCTCCAGCAGGTCGGTGAAGGAACAGCACTGGCTGTTTTTCCTGAACGATGTGGTTACAAGCCCTATAAGTCTGGGGGACATAACTGTCACTGCTGGGGAATACGGTTATACCATTTGTACAGTGCGAAGCTTTTGTTGCGTGCTATCCAGTCAGCAGAAAGACAACACATGATTACAATCGAGCCATTTACAGTGGACAGATACATGATAAGGGAAGGTGGACAAAAATGCTGGAGAAACTTATCGGGTGAGGCAGCATCTATGGAGGGAAGGAATAGATGACGTTTCGAGACCCTTCCATCTGATGAGGGGGATTCTCGCCCCCCCCAACCCCACATCAGTCTGAAGAAGGGTCTCAACCCGAAACGTCACCTGTTCCTTTGCTTCATAGATGCTGCCTCAACCGCTGAGTTTTTCCAGCATCTGCAGTTCTTTCTTAAGCATGATAAGTGAATAACGTTTAGTGCAAGGTAAAGCCAGCAAAGTCCGATCACGGATATATTTGGGAAGTGGGTGGGTGCAGGAGTGGTAGTGGCAGGAATCGGAAGAGTTGGGAATAATAACTTTGGGCTGAGGGCTGAGATGAATACATTGGGAAGGAAAGATTAAAATCCGTAAAGAAAGAGAATAATTAATTGATGCAAAGTCTTCCAGTGTCCAGTGTTGGTTGCGAGACCCCCAGAACTGTATAATTGGACTGTATCCGCGCACCTGGAAGATCACCTCACCTGAGGTACCACGGATGGCGTAAGTTCCAATCTGTGCTTTGCCAACTGCAGCTGCATGCGGTGGCTTCCTGACCAAACTCAACGGCTCCATAACCAGCCCCGGGTGGCCAAAAGAATACCCACCCAACAAGAACTGCGTCTGGCAGGTGGTGGCACCAACGCAATATCGCATTTCCTTGCAGTTCGAGTCCTTTGAGGTGGAGGGCAATGACGTGAGTATGCTGTTGGAGCGGATTTTGTGCTTTATTTGTACCCGAATCTGGCTTCACATGGGGTCCAGCACAGATAGGAACAGACACAAAATAAAACATCTCATAGAACAGTGGTGAGTTTCTCGAACAAGTCAGTTTATTCAAGGCCTTAACAGTACGCACTGGAAACACTCTGAGAGATCCCAAAGTGTTTAAAAGATTCACAGCACCCACAGCATTTTTAAATTCTCACAACATAATGGTTACTTGTGGGTACTACATTTAAAAAATAATTCATTATTCATTGGTGTCTCTGTTGCCGTTCATCTTTGTCTTTCCCCAGAGTTATCTTTAACCTTTTGTTCCCCGTTAATTAGAAAAACCACTCTCCCATTTGTCTAACAAATCTGAATGTTGTATTGCTGTGTAGCAATGCCAATTTTTTTTATTTGTTATTTATTTACTAGAAGCAAATGTACAGGAGTAGAACCAACGGCATATACAATTATACAGTTATTGTACAGCTTCAATTTTAACTTTTTAGCTTTGAATTGGAAGGAAAGAAAGAAGAAAAAGCAAGAGAGAGAAGGAGTGAGATGTGGCAAGATAGAGACCCTAGATTACCAACGTAGAGTAGCCAAAGAGTGAATAAAAAAAAGAATGAACAGAGGAATAGAAAATAATAAAAGGACAAAAAGAAAAAGAGTGAAAGAAGTGATGGTGTACCAGGGTCTCATGCCCCCACCCACCTCACCCAACCCATAGTTAGATTTAAATCCCAAGTTGTTTGCGCCATATTTTCATTGTGAAATCGGTGAAGGGTGTCCGTGTCTTGGACAAATTATCTGTTTTTTCTGCCAAGACAAGTCTAATATTTTCAAGATGTAGTGTCTCGGACATGTTTATAATCCACATCTTAAG
The DNA here is from genome assembly GCA_963514005.1 of Raja brachyura. The sequence goes on from OY740815.1 coordinate 2,005,494, forward strand.
AGTAGGGACTGATGTATGTTTCCAAAATTTAAGTATTAGTTTTTTCGCCGTTACCAGGCTATAATTAAGGAACCGTCTTTGAAATAGTGATAGCTCAGAACAGGCTTCTGACGTACCTAGAATGATCAGTTCCGTGTCAGGATCCGATCTTGTTTTTTAGTGTTTTAGAAAAAAAATCAAAAATTCCTCTCCAGAAAATCCCAATTAACAGAATTACTGCATCCATTATGATGCCACAAATTGAATCTGTCATTAATACCCCTGCAGTAAACTCTTTCAGTAACTGGGGGGTAGATGGATGCATACAAACGGCAATCTCAGTGTTCTCCAAGTGGTGTAAACTTTGTTAAGGATAGACACAGAATGCTGGAGTAACTCAGCGGGACAGGCAGCATCTCTGGAGAGAAGGAATGGGTGACATTTCGGGTCGAGACCCTTCTTCAGACTAATGTCAGGGGAGTGGGCGGTATATAGATAAGGAAGGGTATAGATAAGGAAGTGTAAGGTGTGAAAACTGGACAAAGGAGAATGGAGATCAAGGAACATGTAGAAAAGATCATTGTTAGTTGGGAGAAGGTAACAAAAAAGCAAACAGAGATAAAATATATTCGGTGACAGTAATACTGGTCGGGGGACTGGGAAGGTGGAGGGGATGGAGAGGGAGGGAGGGAAAGCAAGCGTTGTTGAGCTGATCTGAGCTATCTCCTGCATCGCTGGCTCTTGGTTTGCAGGTGTGCAAGTACGATTATTTGGAGGTGCGCAGTGGGCTTTCTGCCGACTCCAAGCTTCATGGCAAATTCTGCGGTCCCGAGCGACCAGAGGTGATTACGTCCCAGTACAACAACATGCGGATCGAGTTCAAATCTGACAACACTGTTTCGAAGAAAGGTTTCAAGGCACACTTCTTCTCTGGTACGTACGATTAATGCCACGTGTGACTTCTCCCCCTGTGTTGTCCCTCCTTTCATCTGTTGGAAGAGTTCTAACCCATGTCTCCTAAATCTTCGCTCCTTCGCTCCTTAGATGCTGCTGCACCCGCTGAGTTTCTCCAGCCTTTTGTGTACGCTCTCCTACATGTTGAATGACTCAATGGCACTTTATTGTCTCATGTACAGATGCACTGAAATACATCTTTGTGTACAGTTCAGAGCCAGTAGCACTATACATGAATAAATTAATGAATTAATGAATAAGTTTATTGGGCAAGTATTCACATACAAGGAATTTGCCTTGGTGCTCCGCCCGCAAGTGACAACGACATACAGTGACAGTTAGGAATGACACATAAAACATTAAACATTAATAATAAAACATTATTGATTAAACATGTGAATTAAATAAGATATCAGAGCACTTGGATACATATTAGATCTGCATCTCAGATAGAGCATAAGTGTGTAGTGGTAGTTCACTGAGACAGTATACATAGTGGCCAGATCTGGCACCATTTTCGAGTCCCAGTTGTTGGAAGTGTGGAGATCTTGATCTGACCATGAAGGTCCTGTTGTCCTGGCGGCGTTGCAGGGTCGGCCTGGCCAAGCGTTGCCGTGGTGTTATCCACTGCTGCTCCACCGCTGTAGGCCGCGTGCGGTTCACGCGCTCATTCCCTGGGAGCGGCGCCCGGTCCATCCGAGCCCCAGGCTGCTGCAGGGCCTCCAGCAGTGTCTGATCTAATCGAGGCCCAGGCTGCTGAAGGGCCTCCAGCAGTGTCTGATCTAATCGAGGCCCAGGCTGCTGCAGGGCCTCCAGCATTGTCTGATCTAATCGAGGCCCAGGCTGCTGCAGGGCCTCCAGCAGTGTCTGATCTAATCGAGGCCCAGGCTGCTGCAGGGCCTCCAGCAGTGTCTGATCTAATCGAGGCCCAGGCTGCTGCAGGGCCTCCAGCAGTGTCTGATCTAATCGAGGTCCAGGCTGCTGCAGGGCCTCCAGCAGTGTCTGATCTAATCGAGGCCCAGGCTTCTGCAGGGCCTCCAGCAGTGCCTGATCTAATCTAGGCCCAGGCTGCTGCAGGACCTCCAGCTGTGTCTGATCTAATTGAGGCCCAGGCTGCTGCAGGGCCTCCAGTGGCCCGCTCCCCCGTCGAGGCCCTGCAGTCCCTCCTGTCTGCTCACCAGCCCAGCCAGTTAGGGAGGTGCACAGCGCTAGTTGGCATGCTGACTTGGCGGTTGACAACTCTACACAACTTAATCAAAATGACAATTGTTCGTGCTTCTGTAGAGAAAACAAGGGCTAATCAATGAGGTAGAGGAGAAGTTAATTTAATGTGTACAATGAGTGATAAGCAGTAGGCAATGGGAGCTCTGGCTTAAATTCTTTCACTCACTGAGAACTCTAAATCTATGCTTCTCTTCCCAGTAGCCCAAGGGTGGCCCAACAGTAGAGTTGCTGCGTTACAGTGCCCGAGACCCAGGTTCGATCCTGACTACGAGCGCTGTCTGTACGGAGTTTGTACGTTCTCTCTACGACCGCGTGGGTTTTTTCTGAGACCTTTGGTCTCCTCCCACATTGGGGGGTATTCCCATGTTGGGGGGAGTCCCGAACCAGCGGTCACCTTTTAAGAATAAGGGGTTGGCCATTTAGGACTGAGATGAGGAAAAAAATTTCACCCAGAGAGTTGTGAATCTGTGGAATTCTCTGCCACAGAACGCAGTGTAGGCCAAATCACTGGATGTTTTCAAGAGAGAGTTAGATTTAGCTCTTAGCGGCTAAAGGCATCAAGGGATAGGTGGAAAAATCTGGAACGGGATACTGATTTTGGATGATCAGCCATGATCTCATTGACTGGCGGTGCAGGCTCGAAGGGCCGAATGGCCTACTCCTGCACCTATTTTCTATGTTTCTATTTCAAAGATGTACAGATTTGTAGGTTATTTGGCTGCTGTAAATTGTAAGCTGTCCCTAGTGTGTAGGATAGTGCTAGTGAATGGGGCGAACAATGTTCGACATGGACTCGGTCGGCCGCAAGGCCAGTTTCCACACCGCATCTCTAACGTCTGAAGCAGTACTTTAATTTTAATTTATTTTTGATTTGATTTTTAATGCTCCTTTAAAATACATTCCAGTCACCAACGAGAACCTGTTGGCTTAAAGGTAAAGATTTGCTTCACATGAGATTTATTAAAGAAAATTTGACATGCAGCCAAGAACGAAAAGATCACAGCAAGTGACCAAATAAGTAGGTTTTAATGTACTTCTTCTGGAGAAAGTCAGCGATTTACAAATGAAATTGGAAACCTTATGGCCTTTATTTGCAGTAAAGAGACTGAGGGAAATTAGGCACAACGGCATGATTGCAGGAACGCCAGCTCTCAGGGCAGTCAACGTGATCATTCACCAATTCTATCACATTTAGTCCAGGCCTTTTGGGTTTATGAAAGGAAAATCTCGTTCAAGTTGCTGAAATAGATTCGTAGAGTCATCGGATATTATTAAAGTGAAGATTGACAGATTAGTGTTGGTGTCAAAGGTTCCGGGGAGAAGGCAGGAGAATGGGGTTGAGAGGGAAAGATAGATCGGCCTTGATTGAATGGCGGAGTAGACTCAATGGGCCGAAAGGCCTAATTCTGCTCCTATGACATGAACAAGTGCAGAAACAGGCCCTTCGGCCCATGCTGACCAAGGTGCCCCATCTACGCTAGTCCCGTTTGCCCTCATTTGGCCCATATCCCTCCAAACCGTTCCTATCCGAGTACCTTTTAAATGCTGTTATAGTGTCACCGACTACATTCTATGTCTGTACCACCCACTCCCCTGACATCAGTCTGAGGAAGGGTCTCACCCCGAAACGTCACCCATTCCTTCTCTCCAGAGATGCTGCCTGTCCCACTGAGTGACTCCAGCATTTTGTGTCCATCTTCGAACTGTGGACATTAGTGCCCTCTGAAGGCTACCGGCCAGATTGACTGGAATAGATTTTCAAATTATTAATGTTACTTACTTCGTTCTATTCTGTTTTGTAGTTTTTTGCACATTCCGCAGGCATAGCCACTTTTCATTTCACTGCACATCTCGTATGTGTATGTGACAAATAAACTTGACTTGATTCAAGTTATTCCTGCAGCTAGAATTATAGACTATGCACCCATCTCATATGTGCATAGGTTCTTTCAAAGGAATTCTCTGCTCCCCTATCTTTCATTTCTTCAAGGTACTTATCCATTTCCCAATTGTAATTACTGTTAAATGTGGTTCCTGCATCCAGTCAGACACTGTCTACAAGATCGTCACACTCCCTCCTGGCCGCCCTAGGTGCAGGATTAGGCCATTCAGCCCTTCGTGCCAGCACCACCATTCAATGTAATCATGGCTGATCATCCCCAATCAGTACCCCGTTCCGGCCTTCTCCCCATATCCCCTGCCTCCGCTATCTTTAAGAGCCCTATCTAGCTCTCTCTTGAAAGCCTCCAGAGAACCGGCCACCACAGACTCACAACTGAGTCTGCGGCAGAGAATTCCACAGACTCACAACTCTCTGTGAGAAAAAGTGTTTCCTCGTCTCCGTTCTAAAATGGCTTACCCCTTATTCTTAAACTGTGTGGCCCCTGGTTCTGGACTCCCCCAACATCGGGAACATGTTTACTGCCTCTAGCGTGTCCAAACCCTTAATAATCTTATATGTTTCAATAGCTTGGAACCCAACGGTAAGAACATTTCATTCCCCAATGTTCAAGTGATAACCCTGTTCTTTCCCCCCCACAACTATCCATTTCTCCCTCTATCCCCCCCCCCCCATCACCCTGCATCTTTCCACTCCTCCGCACGCTCATCTCCTATCCCACCCATATCCCATTCTCCCATCCCCCCCTCTTTCTCCTCCCCCCCCCCATCCGCTTCCGCCCTTTTCCCCCCTTCCCAGATTCACATTTAATTCCACCTCACTTGTCCTTATCTGGAGCCCCAGTGACTCCTTTCCAGCTCCAGCCTTTATCACCATATCCACCCATCTGCTATTGCCTATAGCCACCGACCACAAGCCTGGCTTTACCCCACTCCCACCTCCCTTTTCCAGCGTTCTCTCCCCGTCCCCCTACTCCATTAGACTGAGGAAGGATCCTGACCCAAGCGTCATCTGCCCATTCCCTTCACAGATGTTGTCCATCCACTGAGTTTTCTACTCAAGATTCCTGCATCTATAGTTTTGTGTCCGTCTCCCCTTAATTTGCCAGTTCTTCCATCTGTGTCCTCCAGTAATTACCTCTCCTGACAAACCGTCTCTGATTTCATAAGGGATAGTAGAATTAGGCCATTTGGCCCATCAAGTCTACTCCGCCATTCAATCATGGGTGATCTATCTCTCCCTGCTAAACCCCTTAACCTCTGAAACCTGCACTAATCATAAATCTCTGCCTTAAAAATATCCACTGACTTGGCCTCCACAGCCTTCTGTGGCCAAGAATTCCGCAGATTCACCCCCCTTCTCACTTAAGAAAGGACAAAGCCAATAAGGAAGCCAACACCTACAAGGTTTGGAAAGCTTGAGAGGGATATGGGCCAAATGCAGGCAAGTGGGACAAGGTTGGTACGCGAACTTGGTTGGCATGGACTAGGTGGGCCGAAGGGCCTGTTTCAATGCTGTACAACACTCTGACTCTGTGGGAGATTGCCATTGTACTGAGGCTGTGACCACCATTTTCACTCTTTCTTTCCCCCAGACAAAGATGAGTGTTCGAAGGATAATGGCGGCTGTCAGCACGAGTGTGCCAACACCTTTGGGAGTTACACCTGCCAGTGCCGCAGTGGCTTCATGCTTCACGAGAACAAGCACGACTGCAAGGAAGGTGAGTGGCCTTTGCCTTGTGGGTGAGTGAGTGCCTTGTGGCATTAGGCTGGACGAAGCTCAGAGCCATATTCCAAGCCGCACTTTTTTTGCACGTACCTCAAAAACACTGGCAGCATCATCAAGGACCCACACCATCCTGGCCACACACTCATCTCTCCGCTGCCTTCAGGTAGAAGGTACAGGAACATGAAATCTGCAACATCCAGGTTCAGCAACAGTTTCTTCCCCACAGCCATCAGACTATTAAACCCAACTTCAAACTAAAGGGCCTGTCCCACCAGCATGCAACTCTATGCGATGAGCGCGACCTAACGTGGTCCTTTGAGCCGTCCGGCGTCGCGGGGCCGGTCCCACTTCGATCGCCGGAGCCGTGCAGAATTGTGCGGAGTTTGTCCCGGCATCGCGCGGGGCTCCGAAAAACGGATTATGTTCAAAACTTCCACGCGGCAACGGCTTGTCGGCTCGCAGTCGCCTCGACGCATTACACACCGCCTCGACATTGTGCCTACGTGACCCTCTCTGTAGGTGCCTCCATGACCCTCTATGTGTGTGGCTCCGTGGCCCTCTGTGTGTGTGTGCCTCTGTGACCCTCTCTGTGTGCCCCTCTCTGTCCTGGTGAACTTACCTTTAAGACTTCGCTCCAAGTTCGCCTCACTTTGCGCCGCGTTGCGCCACTCACCCGACCTCCGCGCGGCCCTCACTGCCGGTTTGGTCGCGCTTGCCGCATGCAGGCGCATGCTGGTGGGAAAGGCCCTGTACAGGGGATCACCCAACCTCCGCGCGGCCCCCGCTTCTAGTTTGATCGCGCTCATCGCATGGAGTCGGATGCTGGTAGGACAGGCCCTTAAGTCTGAGCTATAGCAACCTATTGCACTTTATCTGTTTATTTATGTGTGTGTGTATATATATATTCAATGGTATATGGACACACTGATCTGTTCAGTATTTATTCATGCCGTCTATATTCTGTTGTGTTGAAGCAAAGCAAGAATTTCATTGTCCTATCTGGGACACATGACAATAAACTCTCTTGAATCTTGAAACTTGGACATGCTCTGTGAAGGGAACCGTCAACGTGTGATTTAATTTTTGCAGCCGGGTGTGAACACAAAATCAACAGTGTTTCAGGAATCATCACCAGCCCCAACTGGCCTGATAAGTATACCAGCCGTAAGGAATGTACCTGGGAGATCGTAACCACACCAGGGCACCGTGTGAAACTGGTAAGAGGTCATAGAGTCATAGAGTGTGGAAACAGGCCCTTCGGCCCAACATGTCCCAGCTACCCTAGTCCCACCTGCCTGCACTTGGTCCATATCCCTCCAAACCTGTCCTATCCATGTACCTGCCCAACTGTTTCTCAAATGTTGGGATAATCCCTGCCTCCTCTGGCAGCTTGTTCCAAAAACACGGCCCTTTGTGTGAAAATATTACCCCTCAGATCCCTATTAAACCTTTTCCCCTTCACCTTAATCCGAGTAAGCGCAAGCAACGAAGATGAGGCCAAGTGTGAGCTCACTCTGAGTAAGGGTCTCGACCCCAAACGTCACCCATTCCTTCTCTCCAGAGATGCTGCCTGTCCCGCTGAGTCACTCCAGCATTTTGTATCTGTCTTCGGTTTAAACCGGCGCCTGCAGTTCCTTCCTCAACAGGATTGGTGTTTTGCCGTTCGGACTGGCACATGTAACCATATAACCATATAACAATTACAGCACGGAAACAGGCCTTCTCGGCCCTTCCAGTCCGTGCCGACCATTCATTTTCCCCTAGTCCCATCTACCTGCACTCAGACCATACCCCTCCATTCCCTTCCCGTCCATATACCTATCCACTTTACTTTTAAATGTTAAAATCGATCCTGCCTCCACCACTTCTGCAGGAAGATCATTCCACACAGCCACCACTCTCTGAGTAAAGAAGTTCCCCCTCATGTTACCCCTAAACTTCTGTCCCTTAATTCTCATGTCATGCCCTCTTGTTTGAATCTTCCCTACCCGCAATGGGAAAAGCTTATCCACGTCAACTCTGTCTATCCCTTTCATGATTTTAAAGACCTCAATCAAGTCCCCCCTTAACCTTCTGCGCTCAAAAGAATAAAGACCTAACTTGTTCAACCTTTCTCTGTAGCTTAGTTGCTGGAACCCAGGCAACACAGGTGGGTGATTGATGGCTAGTGGTCACTTGATGGGCCGAAGGGCCTGCCTGTGAGAATCTGACTCATTGACATAGTATAAAAAATCCTCCTCTGCTCTAGGTTCTTTAGTCAATGATAGTAAATCCTTGCCTTCTGGTTAGACGGAATGGCCTACTCCTGCAGTATTGTCTATTGTTTAAAAGCCCGCACATAATGGCTTTGTTGGTTTTGCTTGGAAGGCGTTCAACGAGCTGGACATCGAGCAGCACCAGGAGTGTGCCTACGATCACTTGGAGCTCTATGATGGCAAAGACGCCAAGGCAAAGGTCATTGGGAGATTCTGTGGCAGCAAGAAGCCGGAGCCGCTAACCTCCTCCTTCAACAGGATGTTCATTAAATTCTTTTCTGACAACTCTGTGCAGAAGAAAGGCTTTGAAGCCACACACACTTCTGGTAAGATGCCGCCAACATTACATGTTCAACAACGGCACGGGATTCAATTGTAATAGGGACAAGCGGATTCTTATTGATAATTCACATAGAAACATAGAAGCATAGAAAATAGGTGCAGGAGGAGGCCATTCGGCCCTTCGAGCCAGCACCACCATTCATTGTGATCGTCCCCTATCAATAACCCATGCCTGCCTTCTCCCCATATCCCTTGACTCCACTAGCTCCTGGAGCTCTATCTAACTCTCTCTTAAATCCATCCAGTGACTTGGCCTCCACTGCCATCAGTGGCAGGGAATTTCACAAATTCACAACTCTCTGGGTGAAAAAGTTTTTTCTCACCTCAGTCTTAAATGACCTCCCATTTATTCTAAGACTGTGTGGCCCCTGGGTCTGGACTCGCCCAACATTGGGAACATTTTTCCTGCATCTAGCTTGTCCAGTCCTTTTATAATTTTATATGTTTCTATACGATCCCCCCTCATCCTTCTAAACTCCAGTGAATACAAGCCTAGTCTTTTCAATCTTTCCTCATATGACAGTCCCGCCATCCCAGGGATCAATCTTGTGAACCTACGCTGCACTGCCTCAATCACAAGGATGGTTTCCTCAAATTAAGGGACCAAAACTGTACACAATACTCCAGATGTGGTCTCACCAAAGCCCTATACAACTGCCCTATACATATTTTTTTAATTATTATTTAACTGTGGACGTGAGTGCGTTTCGTGCCGTTTGTTATGTTGTTAGTCAATTATTTTACGCAAATCGCAGCATGACGTTACAATCTTTGCGACCGGGAACAAACTCTCAGAATAGACACAAAAAGCTGGAGGAACTCTCCATCATGGTCTAGTTTGGCTCAGCCACCAAGCACGACACCCGGAGGCTGCAGCGAATCGTCCGATCAGCAGAGAAGGTTATTGGCTGCAACCTTCCCTCCATTGATGAACTGTACACTGCAAGGGCCAGGAAGCGAGCGGGCAAGATCATCTCTGACCCCTCCCACCCTGGCCACAAACTCTTTGCATCACTTCCCTCTGGAAGGCGACTCCGGACTGTCAAAGCTGCCACAGCCAGACATAAAAACAGTTTTTATCCACGAGTAGTTGCTCTACTCAACAGCCAAAAATCTGTAGCCTCCCTTTGATCTGGTATTGTGTTGGTTCACATGCTTGATCAATGGTGTTTTATCATTAATGTTTTATTATTATTAATGTTTAGTGTTTTCTGAGTCATTCGTAACTGTCACTGTATGTCGTGTTGTTACTTGTGGGTGGAGCACCGAGGCAAATTCCTTGTATGTGAAAACTTGGCCAATAAACGTACTTAGTTACTTACCTAACTCAGTGGGACAGGCAGCATCTCTGGAGAGAAGGAATGGGTGACGTTTCGGGTCGAGACCCTTCTTCAGATTGAGTCGCCCATTCCTTCTCTCAAGAGATGCTGCCGGTCCCGTTGAGTTACTCCAGCATTTTGGGTCCATCTACTGTTTAAACCAGCATCTGTAGTTCTTTCCTACACAGAAAGATAAGAACATTTTCATGTTCACGGTGTCGCAACTGGTAGTGATCTGTGGGACAGGCAGCATCTCTGGAGAGAACGAATGGGTGATATTTCGAGTCGAGACCCTTCTTCAGACTAGTCAGGGGAAAGGGAACCGAGAGATACAGATAATGATGTAGAGAGATAAAGAACAATGAATGAAAGATGTGCAAAAAAAGTAACGATGATAAAGGAAACAGGCCATCCATTGTTAGCTGTTTGTAGTTCAAGAGTTCTCCCAAGTTTTCCCCTGATTCGAACTCGGGAAATATCTGTAGCGGGTCCCTTGGAGTTCGTGGACGTCTCGTAGCGGCTCGTACGAATAAAGCTAGAGAAATTAATATTCATCTTGAATTAATATTCATACCACTGGGCTGTAAGAAGGGTATTACTGGGATATTACTGACTTGTGTGTTCATTTTTGTCTTGTAGAATGTGGTGGGAGGTTGAAGGCGGAAGTTAAGACCAAGGATGTGTACTCTCACTCGCAGTTTGGGGACAATAACTACCCCGAGGGTGCGGACTGCCAGTGGGTGATCCAGGCTGAGGAGGGATACGGCGTGGAGCTGATATTCCAGACCTTCGAGATCGAGGAGGAAGCGGACTGCGGCTATGACTACATGGAATTGTTTGACGGCTCGGACGACACCGCTCCAAGACTGGGCCGGTTCTGTGGCTCGGGGGTAAGGACCCGACGCTTGCTTCATTGCTTCCCCGACAGTTGTCCAGTCTGTCGCCGTGCCATAAACCCTACAGGGTTAACCGATAGGGCCACGGGAAGGTGGGGGAATGAGGGAGGGACCTGGTTCTTGGAGGACAATCATTTCAGTCCCAAGCTTTAGTTGGAATTCCTCGGCACTGAAGCCTCTGCCTGATCATCATCATCATTAGATGCTTCATCAATCCGCTCCTTCCATGATAAGGTCTGAAATAAGGACCAATACTGATGGCTGCACACTGTTCAGTTCCTTTTTCTTCAGGGCCTGTCCCACTTGGCCATCATTTGCGCCTCATTTACGCGTTATATGTAAATTAGGTCGACGGGTGGGGTGCGCATGCGTTGTGCCTGGTGAGGCGAGGAATCGTACGTGGTGGCGCGCGATATCGCGTGACGCTCCGGGATTAAGTACAGGAATGAAATCCTCGCGAGCCACCTGCGTGACGTATCACGTACGCATTGGGTACGCACGTTGACGACGCATTGGCGTCGAACGCTGGCGTCCCAACGACTCACGTGTATCGCGTGGGGACACATGGTTACGTCACCGTGCATCAACGTTCTTATGTCCTTGCGTTAGCGTCCTACAGCTCGCCGCAGTTGTTGATTTAGTTCAGATGTGTAGTTCAGTTCAGTTTATTGTCACGTGTACCGAGGTACAGTGAAAAGCTTTTGTTGTGTGCTATCCAGCCAGCGGAGTGATTACAATTAAGCCATCCACTGTATACGTGATGAAGGCAATAATGTGAATAACATAGGCAATAGGTGCAGGAGGAGGCCATTCGGCCCTTCGAGCCAGCACTGCCATTCAATGTGATCATGGCTGATCATCCCCAATCAGTACCCCGTTCCTGCCTTCTCCCCATATCCCCTGACTCCGCAATCTTTAAGAGCCCTATCTAGCCCTCTCTTGAAAGTATCCAGAGAACCTGCCTCCACCACCCCCTCAGCCAGAGAATTCCACAGACCAACAACTCTCTGTGTGAAAAAGTGTTTACCCCATATGCGTAAACTGTGGCCCCTGGTTCTGGACTCCCCTTACACTCCCTTACATTCTGCACACTGTTGCTCACACTGTTTTGATCTTCGCTTACTGTTCCCAATGTTTGACATTCCCACTAACCCTTGACTCCCACTGAGGTTTGGTCTGAAGAAGGGTCTCGATCCGAAACGTCACCCATTCCTTCTCTCCACAGATGCTGCCTGACCCGCAGAGTTACTCCAGTTTTTTGTGTCGATCTGAGGTTTGGTCTTAGTTTCGTTGCTCCCTGGTCAAGTGACAAACAACAGCCTCACTCCGTACACCAGTCCTTGTTGTGGTTCTAGTGCTGGCCCGTTCATCAGTTAGTTGTGCCTGGGTTTTTATAGGTTAGGTTAGTTTATTATTGTTAAGTGTACCCAGGTACAGTGAAAAGCTTTTTGTTACGTGCTATCTGTATGAAAACAAACAATAATAGTGCGAAACAATTGATAGTGCAAAATAATTCATAAAAACTATGTCCATCCCAAGTCCATTCGGAAGGTAGACACAAAAAGCTGGAGTAACTCAGCGGGTCAGACAGCATTTCTGGAGAGAAGGTGGACAAAAGTGCTGGAGAAACTCAGCGGGTGCAGCAGCATCTATGGAGCGAAGGAAATAGGCAACGTTTCGGGCTGAAGAGAAGGAGTAGTTGACTTACGAGCCTCGATCCGAAACGTCACCTATTCCATTTCTCCAGAGATGCTGCCTGTCCCACTGAGTTACTCCAGCGTTTTGTGTTTATCGTCAGTTTGAAGCAACATGTGCAGTTCCAGGGTGGCAGGGGGATTACGAGTCAGAGATGACAGGTAAATGTGTTCTGTTTCAGCCTCCTGAGGAGATTTACTCTGCTGGAGATTCCATCATGATCCGGTTCCACACAGACGACACCATCAACAAGAAGGGCTTCCACGCTCGCTACACCAGCACCAAATTCCAGGACACTCTTCACTTGAGGAAATAATCCAACTCTTGACACACAAAGAGACTGGAGTTTGCAAGTTTTTTTTAAATCGTACTGTAAATTTTGACATGAGGAACATAGCCATTTCCAAAATTTCGGCATTTTAACAAGCTGAAATGAATCGAGTGTATTATGATGTGTGATGCTTTAAAGCAGCAATGACTGGGACCCAACAAGCGTCTCAGCTTTGCAGTGTTTTAACCATAAAAGGACTGTGTTGTGAGAGATGGCATCTCCTGAAGGGAACGTGATCTAAAGCTGTTGTATGGATCGCATTTAGTGGGCATACATTGGCTTTCTTTCAGACAACACCTCAGATGGGTCCATTGAGTAGCCTAATGGTCCCTGGACTTCTGTGAAACCTCTCTAGGGCTTTGTTTACTGTTGAAGTCGCAAGCCATGACCAAGAGCCATGAGGTAAGTAGCAGGCTATCTAGTACTGGCCTCGACTGGGTGAACTGATACCAGGCATGTCTAGGGTCTTCTCAGAGCCAGTCCCACCCTTCCCTTGCACGCCCAGTGCACGCTCTGTGCCAGAGTCCAGTTGCCAGTGGACAAGGAGCCATTTAACCGTTCCCTCCATTGACGAATAGTGTTCAGCATAGAAGACCTCTCAATGGAACTACCTGCTCAACAAAACGTGGCCACATGCAAACAGTCCCTTCAGCCTCAAGTCTGGTCTCCAAAGTTTTTATTTCTGCAGGACAGTGTGTGGCCACCTTTTATCATAGTTTCGGTCTGTGGAGATTTCCAAGAACGATCTCTGGATAAGTTGCATTGCGGATTTAACGACCGGCTTTGATGTCCTGGGGTCAATTTGAATTCTGTCTCCTGTCTCACCGAACGACCGATTAAGGGCCTGTCCCACTTACATATTTTTTTCGGCGACTTGCTGGCACCCGTCATAGTCGCAGGAGGTGGCCGAAAATCTTCAACACGTTGAAAATCCAGCGGCGACCAGAAAAAGGTACGACCTCTCACGACCATACAGGCTTTCACCCCGCGACATGTTGATACGTCACGCCTGTTTGGCCGTGAGTAGTCGCCCAAAGAGTCGTAGCTTTTTCTGGTCACCGCTGGATTTTCAACATGTTGAACATTCTCGGCCACCTGCTGCGACTATGACGGGTGGCGGCAAGTCGCCGAAAAAATTGCGTAATTGGGACAGGCCCTTTAGAAATTGCTTCCTGTATTCCATAGAACACATGGGGACCAGAAGGCTGGAAGTTGTGATTCCACCTGGCTAGAAAAGTACATGCAACATGAGATGCTGTACATACTTGGCTGGTATACTTTGAAATTCATTCTCTGAAGCCCAATAAAAAGACATACTGCAACTTTTGGTATTTTGTTCCATATTTTTGGTTGTCCTGTTTTCATCTTTGAGCGTTCTCGTCTTCAGTGAAATGGAAAGACTTCCATTCGTGATGCACCCTGTTTAGTCTGTCCCAAAACACACTGCAGCTACTGTTCAACGTTAAATATTAATGCCCCTGTCCCACTTAGGAAACCTGAACGGAAACCTCTGGAGACAGCTACTGGTTCTCCCTTATCCGCTCTACTAGTTACATCCTCGAAAAATTCTATAAGATTCGTCAGACATGATTTACCTTTCGTAAATCCATGCTGACTTTGTCCAATGATTTCACCGCTTTCCAAATGTGCTGCTATCCCATCTTTAATAACTGACTCTAGCAGTTTCCCCACTACCGATGTTAGACTAACTAGTCTGTAATTCCCCGTTTTCTCTCTCCCTCCCTTTTTAAAAAGTGGGGTTACATTAGCTACCCTCCAATCCTCAGGAACTACTCCAGAATCTAAAGAGTTTTGCGCCCCACCCAAGGTTTCCGTGCAGTTCCCGGAGGTTTTTGTCAGTCTCCCTAATGGTCAAAAGTGGTCTATAGAACATAGAAGAAGCGGAAACCACTTTTGGCCATTAGGGAGACTGACAAAAACCTCCGGGAACCGCACGGAAACCTTGGGTGGGGCGCAAAGTCTCCAGAGGTTTCTGTTCAGGTTTCCTAAGTGGGACAGGGGCATAAGAGGGACAAAGGATATGGAGGTTTGTGCAAAGATCAGCCACGATCTTCGAGCATGATAGACCAGACATTTAAAGACTGATTGACCTGGGGAAGGGCATGGTGGAATAGTCTCACAGCGCCAGAGACCGGTGTTCAATCCTGACCTCAGGTGCTGTCTGTGTGGAGTTTGCACGAATGAAACCCAGGTCTCAGGTGGCATTTCTACCAGCTGCGCCACTGTGCCAACCTCAACAGATACCTCTGTTAAGTTAACAAATAACTACCCCAGATAGACACAAAAAGTTGGAGTAACTCAGCGGGACAGGCAGCATCTCTGGAGAGAAGGGCAGGTCCGAGACGTCGCCCATTCCTTCTCTCCAGAGTTGCTGCCTGTCCCGCTGAGTTACTCCAGCTTTTTGTGTCTATCTTCGGTTTAAACCGGCGTCTGCAGTTCCTTCCTAAATATTTCCCCCGCCTTGTTTGCCACCGCTCCTCCTCTCCATTGCTCCAGTGTCAGATTCTGGCCGGTGGATTTCTCCGAATATAAAGCCGGTGGGAGATTTAGTGTTCAAGAAGGAACTGCAGATGCTGGAAAATGGAAGGTAGACAAAGGTGCTGGAGAAACTCAGCGGGTGCAGCAGCATCTATGGAGCGAAGGAAATAGGCAACGTTTCGGGCCGAAACCTTTCCGGGTTTCGGCCCGAAACGTTGCCTATTTCCTTTAGTCTGAAGAAGGGTTTCGGGCCCAAACGTTGCCTATTTCCTTCACTCCATAGATGAGTTTCCCTGGAGATTAGGTGTGTGACTTCTGCCAGTGTCGTCCGTGAAGGGTCCAATGTCAGGTATGGTTGAATGAGCAGCGGTGTGGAGTAGCTAACAAGACTGTGTGTGTGTGTGTGTGTGTTTGTGTGTTTGTGTGTGTGTACGTGTGTGTACGTGTGTGTACATGTGTGTACGTGTGTGTACGTGTGTGTGTGTGTACGTGGGTGTGCGTGTGTGTACGTGTATGTGTGTGTGTGTGAGAACATCCCATCACCACTGTCTGAGTCTGGCCGCATCCGTTGATGCATTACTGTGGATGAAAGTCCTCCGGAACCAGTTTTATTTCTGAGTCGAGACGTTTGAGCCCAGTTCACTGCACTGGAACCTCGATGCCCTTTCACCGACAGGCAGCCCAATCACTTGCAGCGTGTAACGTGCATTCAGTGATGTCAGGACGCGGTGGCGCAGCGGGTAGAGCTGCTGCCTCACAGCGCCGGAGACCAGGGTTCGATCCTGACTACGGGTGCTGTCTGTACGGAGTGTGCACGTTCTCCCCGTGACCGCGTGGGTTTTGTCCGGGTGCTCCGGTTTCCTCCCACACTCCAGAGACGTGAAGAAGGTTTGAAGAAGCATCAGACATCCCACCCAGAGAAGACTTAGTGTGCATGACAGGTGGACTCCTGTTGCCCCTATCCCTCTCCACCCCTCTCAACCTCCACATCCTACTCTCCTTGTCTCTTTCTGTTGATATGTCCCGCTGTGTAAAGTCTGAAGACAGGTCCCGACCCAAAACATCATCTGTCCGTCCCCTCCCAAGATGCTGCCTGGCCCACTGAGTTCCTCCAGCACTTTGTGTTTATGCTGAAGGTTCCAGCATCTGCAGTTCCTTGTCTCTCCCCTTGTGGTGATCTACTTCTTTCTGTAACTCTCTCTTGGCCAGTTGCTCCGACACTCGCTCTCCTTCCTCTCTCCACCATTCCATCTCTCTAGCCATCATAGTCCCTCAGAGTTATTCCATCGCCTCTCCCTCCCTCCATCCTTCTCCCTGCCATTCTCCCTCTCCCTCTCTCTCTCTCTCTCTCTCCTTCACTCCCTCCCTCCCTCCCATCTACCTCCCTCCCTCTGCCACCATCTTTCTCTCTCTAGTGTTCATTCACTCCCTCTCTTCTGTCATCTCCCTCTCCCTCTCTTTGCAATTTGCCCTGTCTCCCCCCCTGTCTCCCCCCCTGTCTCCCCCCCTGTCTCCCCCCCTGTCTCCCCCCCTGTCTCCCCCTCTGTCTCCCCCCCTGTCTCCCCCCCCTGTCTCCCCCCCCTGTCACCCCCCTGTCACCCCCATCACCCCCGTCTTTGCCCCTGTCTCCCCCCTGTCTCTCCCCGTCTCCCCCCGTCTCTCCCCCTGTCTCTCCCCCTGTCTCTCCCCCTGTCTCTCCCCCTGTCTCTCCCCCTGTCTCTCCCCCTGTCTCTCCCCCTGTCTCTCCCCCTGTCTCTCCCTTCTCGTGGGCAGTGCCTCTCTCTGTGGGTGAGTTGTTTGCGGTTCCCGGGCCTCCTCATTCACTCCTCCAGCGAGGATTCGCATCAGTCCACAGACACCAGGCGTTTGCTGAAGCATTTATTGATTAATCTCACAACGTGCAGCATAAGCATTGCTCAACTCTGTCACAGCAGCTTGCGTAGAAACACAGAACACCGAATGCACCTGCAGATAGACTCACCGAACACAGCTTAGAATATCTTTTTTGTTTTTCATGCACAGCGGGGAACTGGTTAGCTTTAAACTGAGCGTGTAAAGCGAAACATGTTGCAAATGTATGTCAGCTGCCTGCCCCAGCCGGTGAAGATTCAGCGGGAATGGTTGTCCCGTGGCCTCGACACTAAGAGGACAGATATCCCTGTTTCCCCCGAAGCGGCCAGGGTTCAGAGAAGATTTACGAGGATATTGCCTGGACTCGAGAATCGGAGCTATAGAGGTTGGCCCGACTGGGTCTCTATTCCATGCAGCGCAGGGGGATGAGGGGAGAGGTGGGCAAAATCATGAGAGGAATAGATCGGGTAGACGCACAGAGTCTGTTGCCCAGAGCAGGGGAATCGAGGACCAGAGGACACATAGCTTTAAGATGAAGGGGAAAAGATTTAATAGGAATCTGAGGGGTAACTTGTTCACACAAAGGGTGGAGGATGTACGGAACAAGCTGCCAGAGGAGGTAGTTACACCAAAAAAACTCGCGTAAGTGGGACTGGCCCTTTAAGTGCCTGGGAACACAATGCCAGGGGTGATGGTGGAGGCAGATACAACAGCGGCATTTCAACGTCTTTTACACGACACATGGATAAGCAGGGGATGGAGGGATATGGTTTAGTGGACCAGGTGCAAGCTGATAAGAGGTGGTCTTGGCATCCATGTACGTCACAAGCATAGTGGGCCCACGCATCTGTTCCTGTGCTGTACTGTTCTATGTTCAATGAGTTATTCTCTCATTCCTGTACAACACTGTGGTGTTGACGACTCTCTTTAGAGCAGCTTCTTTCAAATGAGCCGGTTTGTTAACCATTGTCAAATCCTGGGTTACATAAAAAGCTGGAGAAACTCAGCGGGTGCAGCAGCATCTAAGGAGCGAAGGAGATAGGCGACGTTTCGGGTCGAGACCCTCAAATCCTGGACTACTTTCCTTGCTTTTGTGTGAACCTCGACGGTAACCAAACCAACAATATTGCTCTGGCTGGGTTTGGCCTTCATGACAAGGGGAGTGGAGTATAGGAGCAAAGAGGTCCTTCTGCAGTTGTACATGGCCCTAGTGAGACCACACCTGGAGTATTGTGTGGAGTTTTGGTCCCCTAATTTGGGGAAAGACATTCTTGCTATTGAGGGAGTGCAGCGTAGATTCACCAGGTTAATTCCTGGGATGGCGGGACTGTCATATGCTGAGAGAATGGAGCAGCTGGGCTTGTACACTCTGGAGTTTAGATGGATGAGAGGGAATCTCAATGAAACATATAAGATTGTTAAGGGTTTGGACACGCTGGAGGCAGGAAACATGTTCCCGATGTTGGGGGAGTCCAGAACCAGGGGCCACAGTGTAAGAATATGAGGTAAGCCATTTAGAATGGAGATGAGGAAACTCTTTTTCATATAGAGAGTTGTGAGACTGGGGAATTCTCTGCCTCAGAGGGCGGTGGAGGCCGGTTCTCTGGTTATTTTCAAGAGAGAGCTGGATAGGGGTCTTGAAGATAGTGGAGTCAGGGGATATGGGGAGAAGGCAGGAACGGGGTACTGATTGTGGCCGATCAGCCGTGATCACATTGAATGGCGGTGCTGGCTTGAAGGGCCGAATGGCCTCTACTCCTGCACCTGTTGTCTATTGTTAAACCAACAACATTGCTGTTGCTGGGTCCAATCTCTTGTTTTGCCTCCCCCTCTCCTGGATTACAACTGCATGCCTGCATTGAAGGGTCTCGACCCGAAACGTTGCCTATCTCCTTCGCTCCTTAGATGCTGCTGCACCCGCTGAGTTTCTCCAGCCTTTTGTGTAACCCTTGGCTCTTTATATCTTGTGTTTAAGCTGTGGACAAAATACTGAGCTGACCTGACTCAGCCACAAGGTGGCAGTGGCTGGCCTGGTGGTCGGCAAACTCAACATTTTATGTGGGGAGGAACTGCAGATGCTGGTTTACACCAAAGACAAGACACAAAATGCTGGAGTAACTCAGCGGGACAGGCAGCATCTCTGGAGAGAAGGAATGACGAAGGGTCTCGAACCGAAACGTCACCCATTCCTTCTCTCCAGAGATGCTGCCTGTCCCGCTGAGTTACTCCAGCATTTTGTGTCTTGTCTTTGGTGTAAACCAGCATCTGCAGTTCCTTCCTGCACCACTCCTTGCTCCTGAGTTTGGGCTCCCCTCCCTCCATCTACACATCTCTGAACCCCCCCCCCCCACGTTTCACAGCTCTTGATCAACCCTTTCCCACCCCCCCCCCATCTCCCTCCCTCCACCCTGCCCTGTGTTCAGTTTAGAGGTGCAGCATGGAACCAGGCCCTTCGGCCCACCGGGTCCGTGCCGACCAGCGATCACCTCGTACACTACCACTATCCTACACACACTAGGGACAATTTACAGAAGCCAATTAACCTACAAACCTGCTCGTCTTCAGAGTGTGGGAGGAAACCAGAGCACCCGGAGAAAACCCACGTGGTCACAGGGAGAACGTGCAAACTCCACACAGACAGCACCCACAGTCGGGATCCAACCCGGGTCTCTGGTGCTGTGAGGAAGCAACTCTACCGCTGTGCCACCGTGCCACCCCTTTCTCATCCACGTACCTGTCGACATGTTTTTTAAAATATTGTTATTGTCCTTGTCTCAACTACCTCCTCTGGCAACCCCTTCCTTACACCCACCACCCTCTGTGCGAAAAGGTTTTCGCTCAAGTTCCAATTAAATCTTACCCCTCTCACCTTAAACCTCTGGTTCTTCATTACCCTATTCTGGGTAAAAAAAAAGACTCAGGGCTTTCACCCATTCTATTCCCCTCATGATTGTACACTCTGGAGTTTAGAAGGATGAGAGGGAATCTCATTGAAACATATAAGATTGTTAAGTGTTTGGACACGCCAGAGGCAGGAAACATGTTCCCGATGTTGGGAGAGTCCAGAACCAGGGGCCACAGTTTAAGACTAAGGAGTAAGCCATTTAGAACGGAAATGATGAAACACTTTTTCTCACAGAGAGTGTGGAATTCTCTGCCTTAGAGGGTGGTGGAGGCAGGTTCTCTGGATGCTTTCAAGAGAGAGCTAAATAGGGCTCTTAAAGACAGTGGAGTCAGGGGATATGGGGAGAAGGCAGGAACGGGGTACTGATTGGGGATGATCAGCCATGATCACATTGAATGGCGGAGCTGGCTCGAAGGGCCGAATGGCCTACTCCTGCACCTATTGTGTATTGTCTATTGATTCCCTGCACCTTGTATAAGATCACCCCTCATCCTCCTGCGCTCCAGGGAATAAAGTGCTAGCCTGCCCAACCTCTCCCTGCCTGGAAATAATCAGGGCTGTGTCTAGACCAGCGAGTCGGTGCTCATTGTCCTTGCTGAGGAATAGCCATAAGGTACTCGAAAGATGGAGCAGTCCACGCGAGTCTGAACCGCCACGATTAGGATGAAGAAAACTCACCCACCAACCCTGGTCCAACTGGCTGTTGGCATAAGGTCCCCTGGATTCGCAGTGTTGCAAGTAGCTTTTGATCGGGAAACATTCAAGTATATATTGTGCTTCATTTGGGAGAGGGGTGGGAGGGGTCGGAGTCGGGGCTGGAAGTGGATGAGGGCATCATCGATAAAGTCTTTAGCTGGAACTCCACTTGTGCTGCCAAGGTTTGGGACATTCGTGACTTCTTCATTTGGATGGTGGTTTTGGCCGGGTGGTTGCGAATGGCGAGCGGGGGAGTGGCGATGTACAGGGTGGACATCACTTTACGGGTGGAGGCTGGATGGTGCGGCTGCCTTTCCTGAATTTGATGGGTCTTGCTGCCCAGTGGTGGGGAGATGCATGGAGTGGGGAGGTCCCGGTGTACAATGGGACAGTCTCCACTGTGATTGTGTCACATTAGCACCTTTTGTTGGGGTAGAAACATCTCCATTTGTTGGTGCCTTTGTCCAATTCTTGTGCCAATCTTCTGGATGTTGGTCAACTGAAGTATCTTGGAGAGACAACCTCCTCCAGCTGAAGGTCTTCACCCCAACTCCTCCAGTGTCTCGAAGGCTGTGTGTTCACAGTGTATCTGACCATTGGCTTTGCCTGCCCCACCCTCACCCTCCTCCCCCCCTGTATCCCCCGTACCCACCCCCCCCCCCCCCCCAACCTCATCTCCACCTGCCCGACCTCCCTCCTAACGCCCAACGCTGATGTTGCAGGTCTTGCAGCTGGGGTCCTTCTTGGCGTTGGCCGTGGAGAGGCTCATGAGCTGGTGTCCTCCGATCTCGCCCAGGGTGCCCAGAGCCAGGCTGATGGGCTGGGTGTAGATCAGTTCCAAGATGAGGTCCTGGGCGTGGTGGTAGACCAGTTGGCCGTCTGGGCCTTGAGCGCAGGTCAGGAAGGGGTTGTGGGCGCTGTCCAGCAGCGGCAGCCTGTCACGGCAGAAGAGGTCTCCGGCCGAGCCCTTGGGTGCCAGCACCAGGATGACGTAGTGGTAGGCGGTGTACATGCAGTAGAAGTCGGCAAAGTACAGGTTGGTGTTGGGGTTGAAGAGCTGCTCGGCCTCCACCTGGAAGTGCAGCCGGCCGTAGGGCGAGTCTAGCTGCGGCGCGCCCGTGTTGAACTCGGTGTTGCAGCTGAAGAAGATCCCGTGCAGCATCCCGTTGACCGGGGAGCCGTGGCTGCCGCTGCTGTCCTTCAGGTAGGGCTGCATCACTCCGTCGTGGTGCGACCTGCAACGGCAGCACTCAGTGTGAACAACGTCGCATCACCACCACCACCCACCAAATCCCCAAAGCACCGGCCACCGCCCCGCCTCTACACGGCCCCTTGTCCAGCATAGAGTAAATATGGAGACAATCTTCCTCTGCATAGTCCCATCAAACACTTCCGCAAACATTTTAGCACAGAGTAGATATAAGGACAATCTTCCTATACACACACCACCAGAAACTGGAGGAGCAGCACCTCATAGTCTCACCTTGGGCAGTCTGCACCCTAGTGGCATAAACATTGAATTCTCCAATTTCCGGTAGCCCTTGCTGTCTCCTCCCCTTCTCAGCTCTCCCTCAGCCCTCGGGCTCCTCCTCTTCCTTTTTCCTTTCTTCTCCCCACCCCCCCCCCCCCCCCACCCTCCATCAATCTGAAGAAGGGTTTCGAGCCGAAACGTTGCCTATTTCCTTCGCTCCATCGATGCTGCTGCACCCTCTGAGTTTCTCCAGCACTTTTGTCTACCTTCGATTTTCCAGCATCTGCAGTTCCTTCTTAAACACTTCTTATACACACACCCATCAGACACCCCCTGAAAAGGTTTAGCACGGGCAAAACACAAAGTGCTGGAGAAACCCAGCAGGGCCGGCAGCCTCTGCGGAAGGAAGTTCTATGAAGTCCTTTTTTTTCAAGGCCCCCCACAATGAAAATGTGGACTGTGGAAATGTCGGAGACATTGCATTTGGAGAGAATTAGGTTTGTCCTAATGGACAAATCAAACTTTTTGAACAAATATGGTCTCCATTCATTGACTGGGTGATGAGTTTAATACCTAATTCAAATTCCTGGGCATACATATTTCCAACGATCTTTCCTGGTCCCAGCACACTGATGCAATTATAATGAAAGCACATCAGCGCCTCTACTTCCTGAGAAGACTACGGAGAGTTGGTCTGTCAAGGAGGACTCTCTCGAACTTCTACAGGTGTACAGTAGAGAGCTTGCTGACTGGTTGCATCGTGGCTTGGTTCGGCAACTTGAGCGCCCAGGAGCGGAAAAGAATGCAGAAAGTTGTGACCACTGCCCAGTCCATCATCGGCTCTGACCTCCCCACCATCGATGGGATCTATCGCATCGCTGCCTCAAAAAGGCAGCCAGCATCATCAAGGACCCATACTACACTGGCCACGCACTCATCACTCCGCTACCATTGGGCTGAAGGTACAGGAGCCATGACAATAACCTCTCTTGACTCTTGACTTGACTACCTTATGTATTCGAAGTATTCCTGGTTATGGTTGCGGTAGAAGAGCGAGAACCTCAGCATCCGCCCCGCGATCACCTCTGCCTTCTCCAGCAGCTGCTTCAGGTGGGCGGTGGAGTAATCTGGATGGGACACAAACAGGGAGTGAGGTACGTTACAGATTGCCATCTCCTCCCAATCCAACATGGACCTCCTTCCACCGCTTGCCATGTCGATTACCTGAGGTGGTCCGGACATGACTCACCCCCCAAGTCCGCACGAGCCCCGCGCTTGTGTTTCAGAGGTTGGATACCAGTAGAGTTGCCAACTGTCCCGTATTATCCGGGACATCCTGGATATTGGGCTAAATTGGTTTGTCTCATGCTGGACCGCCCTTGTCGGGTCGAGGGGGCTGTCGGGTCGGAGCGCCGCGTCCGGCCCCCCCTCATCCGTCCCGACGTAGTGCAGCCCGTGGAGTGCAGCAGCAGCTCCTCGCCCGTAGCCCCGTCGGTCGGTCGGCAGCCCGGCCAGCTGTCCGACCTTCGGACCTTCGCTTACCCCCGACCCCACCACCACCCCGATCATCGGTTCATGAGTTGGATGAACGTTGGGCCAGAACTCCTCAGCCAGCCCGCCGGCTGGGCTTTGTGTGCAGTCCAGCACCCGGGGCCAACTCATCATTCACCCAGCCACGGCCAAGTCGGTCAACGAATTCCCATCGGGAATTTGTCCCATATTTTGATATTTTGTCCCTTATTTGGGAGTGAGAGAGTTGGCGACCCGAGTTACCAGGGATCTGCCAATTTAATGGCCCAGTGCCCCCTCTACCCTGGGATCTCCCACAGGCAGTACCCAAAGTAGGCCAGGATTCACACAATGTATGCTGATAGTTCGCCTGTATCTCTGAGAGAGGCGGTTTCTGGGACGAAGATGATGTTCACAGGATGTGTGTGGGAGGTTGTTGGCATTGATGGGCCATCTCTGTGGAAAGTGTCCGTGTTCACGAGGCAAGTCTGGGAGAGTTAGTTGTATTGATATCACTGCGTCATGGGTTGACACAGCTGGTAGAGCCTCGGCCTCACGCAGCGCCAACCCAGGTTCAATCCTGACCTCCGCTGCTGTCCGTGTGGAGTTTGCACGTTCTCCCTGTGTGCCGCACGGGTTCCTCCCCAGGTACTCTGGTTTCCTCCCACATCCCAAGACGGGCAGGTTGGCAGGTTGGTTGGCTGCTGGAAGATGCCCCCAAGTGTATGGATAAGTGGTGGAATCAGAAAGGAATCAATAGACAATAGACAATAGGTGCAGGAGTAGAGGCCATTTGGCCCTTCGAGCCAGCACCACCATTCAATGTGATCATGGATGATCATCCCCAATCAGTACCCCGTTCCAGCCTTCCCCCAATATCCCCTGACTCCGCTATCTTTAAGAGCCCTATCTACAGTAGCTCTCACTTGAAAGCCTCCAGAGAACCTGCCTCCACCGCCCTCTGAGGCAGAGAATTCCACACTCACCACTCTCTGTGAGAAAAAGTGTTTCTTCATCTCTGTTCTAAATGGCTTACTCCTTATTCTTAAACTGTGTGGCCCCTGGTTCTGGACTCCCCCAACATCGGGAACGTGTTTCCTGCCTCTAGCGTGTCCAAGCCCTTAGCAATCTTAATCGATGGGCAAGCGTGGAGAATGAAATAGCATTAGTAAATGAGTGCTGGATAGTTAGCAATGATCATTCACTGAGAATCATCAAGGGTAATGAGGAGCTTTTTAGGAAGTGTCACAATGACCCACACATAATGACACCCGATATATCTCAGATCAACCCGTTTACAACATTGGCCCTGAATAGCATCGGATCAATTAAGACGAGTGAGAAAATATTTGTTAGGAACCAGAGGGGCAACATCTTCACACAGAGGGTGGTGGGTGTACGGAATGAGCTGTCAGCAGTGGTAGTTGAGGCTGGTACCAAACACAAAATTAAAATGACATTTGGACAGAAACATGCAGAGGAAAGGTTTAGAGGGAAGATCAACACAGAAAGCTGGAGTAACTCAGCGGGACAGACAGCATATCTGGAGAAAAGGAATGGGTGACGTTTCGGGTGGAGACCCTTCTACAGGCACAAGAGATGCAGCGTGGCCTGGTCAATGGCCTGGTCAATTGCTCTCGGCGTTTATCTTTAAACCAGCATCTGCAGTTCCTCGCGACACAAGGTTTCGAGGGATACGGGCCAAACCTGGGCAAATGGGACTAGTGTAGATGGGGCATCTTGGTTGGCATGGGCAAGATGGGCCGAAGGGCCTGTTTGCATGCTGGATGACTGTGTGGTTCTTTGACTCCAGGCACCGTCGCTGGCAGGCACTGGGACCTCAGTGTGTGTGACGGGGACTGACCGGTGCGTTTGTTCCGATGCCCGTCGACCTGCTCACCTCCGGTGCAGAATTCCACCACCTCGCTCCAGTCGGACACCAGGTATTCCCCGTCGCTCTGCTTGACGGCGGTCTGTACAGCCACGCTGTACTCCGTGCGGGGGCTCAGGAACCAGTGGCCACGGACGGTCATCGGTAGAGCCACTGCCTTGGCCACCAGCTTGGTGGGCACATCCTAGAAGGACAAGAACACGGCCGTGAGTTAACCTGAGCTGCCGCCGGTACAGGTGAGTGCGTGAGACGGTGGGGATGGTGCGGGTGGGAGCAGGGGTGAGGGCGGAGGTGACCACTCTAGGATCAAACTCATGTTAACTAAATTACTATTACATAGAAAAACATAGAAAATAGGTGCAGGAGGAGGCCATTTGGCCCTTCGAGCCAGCACTGCCATTCATTGTGATCATTGCTGATCGTCCCCTATCAATAACCCGTGCCTGCCTTCTCCCCATATCCCTTGACTCCACCAGCCCCTAGAGCTCCATCTAACTCTCTCTTAAATCCATCCAGTGATTTGGCCTCCACTGCCCTCTGTGGCAGGGAATTCCATAAATTCACAACTCTCTGGGTGAAAAAGTTTTTTCTCACCTCAGTCTTAAATGGCCTCCCCTTTATTCTAAAGGGCCTGTCCCACCAGCATGCAACTCCATGCGATGAGCGTGACCCAACGTGGTAGCTTGAGCCGTCCGGCGTCGCGGGGCCGGTCCCACTTCGATCGCCGGAGCCGTGCGGAATTGTGCGGAGTTCGTCCCGACATCGCGCGGGGCTCCGAAAAAATGACCATGTTCAAAAATTCCGCGCGGCAACGGCTTGTCGGCTCGCGGTCGCCTCGACGCATTACACACGCCTCGACGTCGTGCCTCCGTGACCCTCTCTGTGTGTGCCTCTGTGCCCCTCTCTGTGTGCCCCTTCTCTGTCCTGGCGAACTTACCTTTAAGACTTCTCTCCAAGTTCGCCTCACTTTGCACCGCGTTGCGCCACTCACCCGACCTCCGCGCGGCCCTCGCTGCCGGTTTGGTCGTGCTTGCCGCATGCAGGCGCATGCTGGTTGGAACGGCCCTGTACAGGGGATCACCCGACCTCCGCGCGGCCCCCACTTTTAGTTTGATAGCGCTCGTCGCATGGAGTCGGATGCTGGTAGGACAGGCCCGTAAGACAGTGGCCCCTGGTTCTGAACTCGCCCCACATTCTTATCCCAGAGTGAAAATGTCAAAGACTAAAGGCCACAGCTTTGAGGTGAGCCAGGCGAAGTTTAAAGGACATCTCTAGGGCAAGTGTTTTTTTCACACAGAGGGTGATAAGTACCTGAACCGCACTGCCAGGGGTGGCGGTGGAGGCAGATGCAATAGTGGCGTTTAAAAGGCTATTAGACAGTCTGAAGAAGGGTCTGGACCCGGAACGTTGCCCTTCCTTCTCTCCAGAGATGCTGCCTGTCCCGCTGAGTTACTCCAGCATTTTGTGTCCATCCTTAACAAAGTTTACACCACTTAGAGAACACTGAGATTGCCGTTTGTATGCATCCATCTAGCCCCCAGTTGCTGAATGAGTTTACAAAAGGGGTATTAATGACAGATTCAATTTGTGGCATCAACAGGGATTAAGATTGCAAGAGAGGTTAAGGATACAGTTATTCTGTTAATTGCTACACAGCAATGCAACATTCAGGTTTGTTAGACAAATGGGAGAGTGGTTTTCTAATTAACGGGGAACATAAGGCTAAAGATAACTGGGGAAAGACAAAACGTCGCCCATTCCTTCTCTCCGGAGACACTGCCTGTCCCGCTGAGTTACTCCAGCATTGTGCGTCCATATTAGATAGACTCGTGGATATGCAGGGAATGGAGGAATATGACTCGTGTGCAGGCATATCCAAGACATGGGAGCTTCCACCCCCGGCTGCGGGAGCTTCAATCACCCCGACGGCTGATGGTTCGACTCCCCCGACCGCGGGAGAAGATAAGACTTTATTGTGTTCTGTCACAGTGGGGAATGTGGGGGAGCCGCTGTGGTGGATGTTTATGCCACATGTAAGTAAGTATTTTTTATTTATGTAGCACTTTCTAAATCAAATCACGTTGAAGCCAAAGTGCTTTACAGAGAAGAAATTGGATTTCCATACATCCATATAAAAGAAAAATAAATAGAAACATAGAAACATAGAAATTAGGTGCAGGAGTAGAGGCCATTCGGCCCTTCGAGCCTGCACCGCCATTCAATATGATCATGGCTGATCATCCAACTCAGTATCCCATACCTGCCTTCTCTCCATACCCCCTGATCCCCTTGGCCACAAGGGCCACATCTAACTCCCTCTTAAATATAGCCAATGAACTGGCCTCAACTACCCTCTGTGGCAGAGAGTTCCAGAGACCCACCACTCTCTGTGTGAAAAAAGTCCTTCTCATCTCGGTCCTAAAGGATTTCCCCCTTATCCTTAAGCTGTGACCCCTTGTCCTGGACCTCCCCAACATCGGGAACAATCTTCCTGCATCTAGCCTGTCCAACCCCTTAAGAATTTTGTAAGTGTTCATGTGTTGTTGCTTTTTTGGTATAACTGTATGGCAAAGCAAAACATACTTGGCTAATAAGTTATGATTATGATTATCAGGTAGACAATAATGCTGAAGAAACTCAGCGGGTGAGGCAGCATCTATGGAGAGAAGGAATAGGTGATGTTTTGGGTCACCTATTTCCTTCGCT
>OY740815.1:2038644-2061144 GCA_963514005.1 Raja brachyura
GACGCAGATGAGGAAAAACGTTTTCATCCAGTGAGTTGTGTGAATCTGTGGAATTCTCTGCCGTAGAAGGCAGTGGAGGCCGATTCTCTGGATGTTTTCAAGAGAGAGTTAGATTTAGCTCTTGGAGCTAAAGGAATCAAGGGATATGGGGAAAAAATAGGAAAGGGGTACTGATTTGAGATGATCAGCCATGATCATATTGAATGGCGGTGCTGGCTCGAAGGGCCAAATGGCCTACTCAATAGACAATAGACAATAGGTGCAGGAGTAGGCCATTTGGCCCTTCGAGCCAGCACCGCCATTCAATGTGATCATGGCTGATCATCCCCAACCAGTACCCCGTTCCTGCCTTCTCCCCATATCCCCTGACTCCGCTATTTTTAAGAGTCCCTATCTAGCTCTCTCTTGAAAGCATCCAGAGAACCTGCCTCCACCTCCCTCTGAGGCAGAGAATTCCACAAACTCACCACTCTCTGTGAGAAAATCCTGAACCTATTTTTCTATGTTTCTTTAAGGGCCTGTTTCCATGCTGTCTGATTCTAACTAGGTCTCAGTGATGGAGACTTAACTACAGGATTGTGTCCAGACCCGATTCGCGGATGTTCTTTGAGGGAATGTCGAGCGCTTGGTGGCAGACCGCAAGCTTACCCTGTGCTTGAATTTGTTGGAGTCCTTGTTCTCCTTCTTGTTAAGGTCCACAAAGTAATGTGTGATGCGCTCCCTGTCCTTCACGTCGGTCTCCCAGCAGATCTTGAAGGAGTCGCAGGTGATGCTGGTGATCTTGATGTTGTGGGGTGTGGACAGCAGCTCCATCTCACGGCCTCTCTCTGTGCGTGTGCGTGTGTGTGTGCTGCTCGCGGAGAGAAAGAAAACCTCAGTGACAATACTCAGCGCTGTGACCACGTTGACCACTTCATGCTCAACACCATGTTCCGCATGTAGACCAGTACAGCACTGGAGCAGAAGGAATCTTCAGGAAGTTCTTGACCCAAAACACCGCCCGTTCCTTCTCTCCAGAGATGCTGCCTGTCCTGGTGAGTTACTCCAGCTTTTTGTGTCTATCTTTGGTTTAACCCAGCATCTGCAGTTCCTTCCTACACCTCTTTATGTAGAACGTAGAACATAGAACATAGAACATAGAACGGTACAGCACAGGAACAGGCCCTTCGGCCCACAATGTGTACACTGACATTATGCCAAGCTAAACTAATCTCTTCCGTCTGTTCATGATCCATTTGCCTCCATTCCCCGTGTCTGAAGAAGGGTCTTGACCCGAAACGTCGCCTATCTCCTTCGCTCCTTAGATGCTGCTGCACCCGCTGAGTTTCTCCAGCTTTTTGTGTAACCCTGTGTTTCATGTGTCTGTGCAAATTCCTCTTAAATGACACTATTGCATCTACTCCCACCAGATAATATCTGAGGCAGATAATATTAAAAAAGACATCAGTAGGCAGGTGTGAAGGGAGAGAGATAGAGGTGAGGGAGTTGTGGAGAATGAGAGAGTCCTGGAGATTAGGGGGCAAGGTGGCGAAGCCTTTGACCCTTCAGTGATGTCCTGCATTGTCGCCTTCCTGAGCCCGCCATCTGCATGATGCCGGCTGTCGAGAAAGTGTTAACCAGGGAACCTGAGATCCCATCAAGTCTGAAACTGAGACGCAATGTAATCCTGCGATTTATTTTTGTAATCTAGATGTCCGCTGTCGGTTTTATTTGGAAAGTACAGAAAATTTGCAATTTTCAAAAGTATTGAACGCTGAATATTTAAACTTGGGCTGACCCAACTGTGTTGGCCAGTTTTTTTAATGTACCATGATCTCCTCTTCAATGCGAGAACTTAATAAATGATCTGCCACGGATACTGGTTCCTCAGTCTCTGCCTGTGCTGTACAGCAGATATGATCATGGGCTCAAGGGCAACAATGAATCTTCCCAAAGGAAACCAGCAGGGTCACTTGTATCTTTTTCATTTGACATCCGTGGAACAACTGCATTAACTGGTGTTGCATAATCAATAATGAAACAGCTATTTAGAAATGAAAGTTTTCACGCAAGTGAAATAGCAATTATATGCCTGGGTTCCAGCAACTATGTTACAGAGAAAGGTTGAACAAGTTAGGTCTTTATTCTTTGGAGCGCAGAAGGTTAAGGGGGGGACTTGATTGAGGTCTTTAAAATGATGAAAGGGATAGACAGAGTTGACGTTGATAAGCTTTTCCCATTGAGGGTAGGGAAGATTCAAACAAGAGGGCATGACATGAGAATTAAGGGACAGAAGTTTAGGGGTAACATGAGGGGGAACTTCTTTACTCAGAGAGTGGTGGCTGTGTGGAATGATCTTCCAGCAGAAGTGGTGGAGGCAGGATCGATTTTAACATTTAAAAGTAAAGTGGATAGGTATATGGACGGGAAGGGAATGGAGGGGTATGGTCTGAGTGCAGGTAGATGGGACTAGGGGAAAATAAATGGTCGGCACGGACTAGCAGGGCCGAGAAGGCCTGTTTCCGTGCTGTAATTGTTATATGGTTATTATATGGTTATATGCCAGCTACGTGAAATTATTAATAAATACAATGAAGTAACGATTCAGAATGGCCGATTGTAAAAGTTTGTACGTTAGGAAATCAGAATATTTGTTTTGTTTTTACAGCAGTCAACCTGGGCCTCTGGGCAAGTGTGTTCCAAGATCTCACATGTTTTCTGTGACAAAGTGCTTCATGCTTTCTCTTCCAGACCACCCAGCCAAAAATGTCCAGGTGACACTGCTGGTCCTTGGTATCTCTGTACGTAACCTAGTGAAGACTTCTGCCACTTCACTTCGTAGGTTCATAAGTTCTAGAGGCAGAATTAGGCCATTTGGCCCATCGAGTCTACTCTGGCTTTGTTCACCTGCGCGGCACTGACAAGTGGGAAGTGGCTGCTGTTGACCGGGGGAGTTGGAGTAATGCCCCCGTCCCACTTAGGACGCCTGAACAGAAACCTCTGGAGACTTTGCACCCCACTTGTTGCCGGAGGTTGCAGGTAGTGGAAGGTAAGTCCGTTTTTTCACCCAGTTTTATTCCACCAGGGAGGTCTTACCTTCCACTACCTGCAACCTCCGGCAACCACCTTCAACTAGCATCGCAACCGGCTTCGCCTAAAAAATTACCAATTTTAAAAACGGCAACCTATTTTTAGTCGCGGCCGGTTTCTAATTTTTTTAAATAATCGCCGGAACATAGAAGAAGCGGAGACCACTTTCGACCATTAGGGAGACTGACAAATGATCAATGATTTCACCACTTTCCAAATGTGCTGCTATCCCATCTTTAATAACTGACTCTAGCATTTTCCCCACTACCGATGTTAGACTAACTGGTCTGTAATTCCCCGTTTTCTCTCTCCCTCCCTTTTTAAAAAGTGGGGTTACATTAGCTACCCTCCAATCCTCAGGAACTACTCCAGAATCTAAAGAGTTTTGCGCCCCACCCAAGGTTTCCGTGCGGTTCCCGGAGGTTTTTGTCAGTCTCCCTAATGGTCGAAAGTGGTCTATAGAACATAGAAGAAGCGGAAACCACTTTTGGCCATTAGGGAGACTGACAAAAACCTCCGGGAACCGCACGGAAACCTTGGGTGGGGCGCAAAGTCTGCAGAGGTTTCCGTTCAGGTTTCCTAAGTGGGACAGGGGCAGAAGGACCACCAGGTGGGTTATGAAGCACCACCACACCGAGTGGTTCAAGACCCTGGAGGCCAGTGGCCAACGGCAACAGATACACACTGCCCAGCCCAACGGCCAGAGGCAACTTCACCTGCGGGAGCTGTGGGAGGGTCAGGATGTCAAGGATAGTCTTTAGCCGGCCACAGTGGGAGTTGCAACTACCAGGTGAAGCATTCCCCTCTCCAAGCAGGAGAACGCCAAAGCCACACTGTCATCTCCCGCGGATAGACGGATGCCAACCAACCAGCACGGTGGCGCAGTGGTAGAGTCATTGCCTTACAGCGAATGCAGTGCCAGAGACCCGGGTTCAATCCCGACTACAGGTACCATTTGTACGGCGTTTGCACGTTCTCCCCGTGACATGCATGGGTTTTCTCCGAGATCTTCAGTTTCCTCCCACACTCCAAAGACGTACAGGTTTGTAGGTTCATTGGCTTGGTAAATGTAAAAATTGTCCCTAATGTGTAGGATAATGTTAATGTGCAGGGATCGCTGGTCGGCGCGGACAAAAAGGCCTGTTTCTCTAAACTAAACTACACTAAGCACTCAGGTCACCCCTCAACCTTTATGGAGGAAGGCAAGTCCTACGTTAGACCTCATCTGGACTACGCAGTTGCAGCTTGGGACCCATACACAGATAAAAACATTTCTTCCATCGAACGTGTCCAAAGACAGGCCGCTCGATTTGTTACTAACACCTACGAGAGAGAAGCGAGTGTCACCAAACTTCTGAATTCACTGGTCGGGGTGGGACCCTCTCCAAGACAGACGTGAAGCTCACCGTTTGACCTGTTTTTACAAAATGTTAAATGGTCAGCTCGATATAGATTACAAGACCTACACCAAATCCAAACCAATTAGCAGCAGACGAGGGCATTCGATCCAATTTGTGATTCCAGCTACCAAGACAGATGTGTACAGCAATTCATTCTTCCCCCGCACAATTAAAGCATGCAATAATCTCCACCCTTCTATAGTTACCCAACCAGATGCAACTACATTTAAGGTAGCTCTTTCTTCCCAAAAACCCTTTCTGGCTTAAGTCCTCCTTCCACCACCTCCATTTGGAATATTTTGGAGGACCAAGTAACCAAGAACCAAGAATCAAGTCCCTACAACCCAACATCATTATTTATCTCTTTCAGTAGTTGCACTGCCTCTGTGACCCAGAATGACACACAGAGGCCCTCGTTGGTAAATATTCTAGATTATGGTTCCTCTGGATAGAGTGGATCACCTCACACTTGTGAAAGTACCATGGAACCGCACAGCACAGAAAGAGGCCCTTCAGCCCACTGGCTCCATGCCGGCCACCAAGTTCTCAATTACATTAATCCA
Source organism: Raja brachyura (assembly GCA_963514005.1). The sequence continues at coordinate 2,043,677 of OY740815.1, forward strand.
ACACTGAGCCCATTTACTCTTCCTAAATTCCCATCAATTCCTTGACCTCCATTTGTCCATTGCCTAATATCCTGCTGCCCCTAATATACTCCTCACCACTCCATTCAAACCAATGTCATGGATTTGACTCCTCATGTTGGAACCTTGAATAAAATACAAAGTGTTGGAGGAACTCTGCGGGTCAAGCAGCATCTCTTGTGGAGGGAATGGACAGACAATGTTTTGGGTCCGCATCCTTCATCAGATATTTAATGTTTTTTACACCTCATGTGCTCAGCCCTGAATCTCCAAAGTTCCCATTAGCAAGTTATTGCATTTTTCGTTGTATTTTCTCTTCTGCCTTAAGGCACTGGGTCAGACCAAGAGAGAACTAATTAACGATTGCCGGCCCAATAAGCTGTGGGCTGTATGTCCATGGAGACTACCATTTCCAACCCTTTCACTAAGTAATCCTTCGAACCAATCATAAAATGCAGGCTGGAGACACAGATGCTTGAATCTTGAGGAAGAGACAAAGTGCAGGAGAACTCAGTGGGTCAGGCAGCTTGTGCGCAGGGAATGGACCCTTCCTCAGACTGATGGTTCAGACACTCACGCAAAGCCAGATCTGCTGCACAAAATGTCCATTGCTTCCTGTGGTACATCGCTAAGGCCTTTAATAAACGGACTTGTTCGATACTCACCACTGATCTATCAGTTGCTTGATTTTGTGCCTGTGCCTCTCTGAGTGATGTCAGATATGGGGTGTGGGTAAAGTACAAAATGCCCTCCGACGCTTCCTGTTATTGTGAGTGAGAGTCAGAGAGCATTGAATCAGGCCGTTCAGCCCATCAAGCCTGTGCTGAGCATCGAGCAACTATTTAAATCAATGTGATTTGTTACGTCTCCGTTGCAGGCTGTCCATTATTCGCAGAATGTTCAATGGCGGGGCCCTGGGGGGGGGGGCCCTGGGGGGGGGGGGGGTGTTGTAGAGCAGAGAGATCTAGCAGTGCAGGTACATAGTCCTTACAGGAAACACGACCTTTGGCCAACCGAGTCCAGGCCCACCATCGATCATCTAGTTTCATGTTATCCCACCTTCTCGTCCACTCCCTACACACTAGGGGCCAATTTACAGAGAGGGCCAATTAAACTACAAACCCGCACGTTTTTGGGATGTGGGAGGAAACCGGAGCACCAGGAGGAGACCCACGCGGTCAATGGGAGAACGTGCAAACTCCACACAGACAGCACCTGTGCTCGGGATCGAACCCGGGTCACTGGCGCTGTGAGGCAGCAGCTCTGCCAGCTGTGTTTATAATGTACCACCCTTAGCTTGAGTGGTAGATGGGTGGGTGGGTGGAATAGGGATGGGGACATTGCACTGTGGCCAGGAATTGAGTCGTGGTGGAATAGTTGGTTTCACATATAGGGAGGGGACTAAGTGAATGCATTGTTTAGTTCCGTTTAGAGATACAGCGTGAAACAGGCCCTTCGGCCCACCGAGCCTGTGCCAACCAGCGTTCCCTGCACTTTAACAATATCCTACACACTAGGGTCAATTTACACTTATACCAAGCCTTACTTATACTTATACTTACACTACATACCTGTACGTCTTCGGAGTGTGGGAGGAAACCGAAGATCTCGGAGAAAACCCACGCGGTCACAGGGTGAACATGCAAACTCCCGATAGACAGCACCCGAAGTCAGGATCAAACCCGTGTCTCTGGCGCTGTGAGGCAGTAACTCTACCGCTGCCCTTTCTCCACTCTATGGGCGGCATGGTGGCGGTCTGGGCAACAGGGAGTGGCTTGGTGGGGTAAATGGCTGAAGAGCGATAGTGGACGATAATGACAGAGTGGGCTTAGGCAATGTGTGGGCAAGTGAGAGAGGGCTGGGGCATGAGGAGGAGGAGGAGGAGGAGGAGGGAGGGGAGGCGGTGAGATTAGTGGAGGATGCATGTTGCTCATTCACGACCCCCTGATCTTCTTCTGAATAAATACTGTATTGAAACAAGAGTTCGGAAAACTGAAATCTTTCATGTTTTGTTTCCATGGCAACAATCAACCTTAAAAGAGGAAGGCGGCAGCTTATAAATAGATATCGCACACAGTCCAGCATTCCTCCTGCATGTGTTCTTCACTGTTTCTTGGACTGCTTGCCACTATTCCTTTCCTATATTGTATGGCAACCATTTTTAAGGTGCCCGATTTGATTTTCCATCTTTTAAGAGGCAGGGACTTGAGTTACCGACAGGAGACGATACTCTGCGGTCGTGGTTTTGGGAACGGCTTCATCCAATACCACAAGAATCGCAGTAAATTGTGGATGCCCTTATCCTCGTGTAAACAATTTTAGGAGGGGGGGGGGGGGGCAGATCAGTTCTACCCGCTGAACAGCCGATAAAACATTTACAGCTATGTCAGCTGTTAAAATTGCCAACAAACTCACAATATCTCTGAATGGTTCTGCAAACATTCAAAATATTATTCTGACATTCTGAAAATTAATTAAAAAAAGAAACCCCTTGAAACAATTGAGATAATTTAAGTAGTGTCAATTAATTACAAAGATAAAAATTATCTTGGTCCCAAACGGCAATTGATTTCCAGGGAACTTCATACAGTATCATGGGTGGAAGTGTCAAAGATTGTGATACTCAGATAAGAAGATATCTGACAGACATAAACATAAAAACGTAGAAACAAGGTGCAGGAGTAGGCCATTCGGCCCTTCAAGCCTGCACCACCATTCAATATGATCATGGCTGATCATCCAACTCAGTATCTTGTACCTGCCTTCTCTCCATACCCCCTGATCCCTTTAGCCACAAGGGCCACATCTAACTCCCTCTTAAATATAGCCAATGAACTGGCCTCAACTACCTTCTGTGGCAGAGAATTCCACAGATTCACCACTCTCTGTGTGGAAAACGATTTTCTCATCTCGGTCCTAAAAGACTTCCCCCTTATCCTTAAACTGTGTCCCCTTGGTCTGGACTTCCCCAACATCGGGAACAATCTTCCTGCATCTAGCCTGTCCAACCCCTTAAGAATTTTGTAAGTTTCTATAAGATCCCCCCTCAATCTTCTAAATTCTAGCGAGTACAAGCCGAGTCTATCCAGTCTTTCCTCATATGGAAGTCCTGCCATCCCAGGAATCAGTCTGGTGAACTTTCTCTGTATTCCCTCTATGGCAAGAATGTCTTTCCTCAGATTAGGAGACCAAGTGCTGGTGTAACCAAGCGGGTCAGGTAGCATCTCTAGAGAACATCACTAGGCAGCGTTTTGGGTTGGGGCTCTTCTTCAAATGGAAGAAAGTCTGAAGTCTGAATCAGCCTGAAGAAGGGCCTCCACCCAAAACGTCACCCATTCCTTCTCTCCAGAGATGCTGCCTGCCCCGCTGAGTTACTCCAGCATTTTGCGTCTATCTTCGATGTAAACCAGCATCTGCAGTTCTTTCCTACACATAATGTCTATATTTGGTATAAGCCAGCATCTTTGATATAAACTCGCATCTGCAGTTCCTTCTTAGTGCAGTAGATGTTGCCTGCATTATTTTAAGCAAGTTAATTAAATCTTCCTTCAACGATCTTTGTCTCTAAGGAGCCTCCTGCAGGTTTGAACTCCTGATTTACATAATCCCAGGCGGAATTTCAAGTCTGCACTGCTCTGAAGAGACGTTAGCTAGATGCTCAAAGCTGTCCTGGTCCATTTGTGAGTTTGAGTTCCCGTCCCGCGCTGGGATATAGTTACCTCCTCCTCATGACCGGATTGTCCAGGGTGGCCAGAGGCAAGTATAAGTGAAGACAGACACAAAATGCTGGAGTAACTCAGCGGGACAGGCAGCATCTCTGGAGCGAGAGAATGGATGATGTTTCAGGTATCAGACCCTTCTTCTCTCCAGAGATGCTGCATGTCCCGCTGAATTACTCCAGCTTTTTGTGTCTATCTTCGGTTTAAACCGGCATCTGCAGTTCCTCCTTACCCAAGTATGAGTGAAAATGTCTTTGACAAATTTCAACGTTAAAGATGGCACGGTGGCGCAGTGGTAGAGTTGCTGCCTCACTGCACCAAAGACCCAGGTTCAATCCTCACAATGGACGCTGTCTATAGGGAGTTTGCACGTTCTCCCTGTGACCGCCTGGGTTTTCTCCAGGTGTTCCGGCTTCCTCCCACATTCTACAAGTATGCAGGATAGCAGGTCTCCTGCCATGGGTGATTTTCAATATCAAAAATACTGGAACAGAAATCTCTGCTAACATTGACTTTGCCCAGTGTAGGTCAGGTGCCGTATATACCCAGTACAGTTAGTCTGTTTATGCAGAGAAAATAATCTTAAAAATAAATGAAACCTCTGGAGCAGAAGGTGTTTAATCAGCTGTGTGATCACAGTTGTATGAACAGTGCAGAAGTTGCCATTTTAAGCAAATTTTTAACCTCATAATGATAGATGTGGGAATGTGAGCTTATAAGAGGACTAATAGTCCCAAGGTGCATTACAGTGGCATAAATCAAACAAACGCTGACACCAGGAGAGGTGGCAAAAGCTTGATTTAAGAGAGAGGTCATGAGCAGCTTCTGACAAGAATTACAGGGATAAAAAGAACTGATGGGATGGGGGGGGTGAGGAGGGAGTTGAAACGCACCGGTGTTTCTGATGGACATTAGCCCTTCGCTAGAGGTTAGAGTCATAGAGCCATGCAGCTTGGAAACAGGCCCATCGGCCCATCTTGTCCATGCCGACCCGTTGAGGAACTGGATGACGTTCTTCACTCATCTGCCTGGTCACCGTGCGTGGATGTTGGGCGTGGAACTTGGTGCAAGAGACCACAGGGCAGCGGATGGGAACAGGGTTCAGGGAGGTGCGTGTCGAGGATTAGGAAATGTGATTCTGTAGGAGTGGAACATGAGTGCAGCATGGTGGGCAATCACTCTCTCTGGTTAGGAATATATTTGAATATTAGTAGAGAATTGTTAATTGGCCTTCTGTGACGAGTTTGGTTCATGTTGCTGGTGATGATGCTTCAGGTAGCTCTAGGACTCTCGCACATTGAGTGTGATTCATGCTGGCGGCTCTCAGTGAAGGCCAGGTAGTAGTGAGCCAAGTTTACCCAGTCACTCTGCGCTACTTTGTAGACACTCTAGCCTAACTGTGCACTTGCTAATATTAGTCCCCAGCGTCTTGTTCTACAACTTGGCTGCTGGGTGGTGTTAATGTACTGGAGAAGTGAAAAATCAGTTTCCTCTGAATTAATTTCTTGAGAGATGGAATCCGGTTAGCCGTGACAGATGGGCAGAAGAATGTGGAGTGGTGCATTTGGCCCAAGTCCAACACTCGTTGCCAAATGCTGGGATAACAACCTCGTTCAGTCGAGCCTCGAGTAACTCCCAGAGACGCTAGGATAGGACTTGGGCAAAAGCAAATCATTGTGTAAAAATGAAGTGTTTATTCTTCTGGGATTCTATAATTGGTTCACTAACACAATTTGAATGTTCTTAAGTGACTCCCTGTTGTGTTAGGGGACAAGTAAGGCTGCCAATCCTTTGAGTTTATTCCAGGGCAGTCACAACAATTCGCTGCTGTGCTGTGCTGTGGTATAAAGGGCAAAGTTCAAACAAAAGCGCCAATTGGTTTTAAGTAACGAGGTACGAAATGACCGTCCCACACCTCTGCCCCCAAGTGATGAAAGCCATCGCCACGCCGTGACTGCATAAGAGAAACACCCGTTTGACAGCACTGGGCCTGTACTCGCTGGAGTTTAGAAGGTTGAGGGGGGACCTCATTGAAACTTACGGAATAATGGAAAGCATAGAGAGAGTGGATGTGTAAAGGATGTGTCCACTGGTGGGAGAGTCCAGGACCAGAGGGCACAGCCTCAGGATTAAAGGGTGCTCTTTTAGAAAGGAGGTGAGGAGGAACTTCTTTAGTCAGAGGGTAGTTAATCTGTGGGACTCATTGCCACAGAGGGTTGTGGAGGCCAAGTCAGTGGATGTTGTTAAGGCAGAGATGGACAAATTCTTGATTAGAACGGGTGTCAGGGGCTATGGGGACAAGGCAGGAAAATGGGATTAGGAGGCGGAGATCAGCCATGATTGAATGGCGGAGTGGACTTGATGGGCCGAATGGCCTAATTCTACTCCTATAACCCGTGAACCGAGCAACTAGGCAGGTCTCCATGGTTACTATCGATTACAACAGATGCACCATGGTTTAGTTTAGTTTTAGGGGAGGGGTGGGGGTGAGTGTGAGGGTGAGGGAGGGGTGGGGGTTAGGGAGGGATGGGTGGGGGTGAGGGAGGGGTGGGGAGGGGTGGGGGCGAGGGCGAGGGAGGGGTGGGTGGGGGTGAGTGTGAGGGTGTGGGAGTGTAGGGGTGCGGGAGGGGTGGGGGTGAAGGAGGGGTGAGGGCGAGGGGGGGTGAGTGTCCGGGTGAGGGATGGCTGGACTGTGTGTGGGGGTGGGGGGGGGGGGGTGGGTGAGGGAGAGCTGCACCTTATTCATTATTCATCCTTGACATCGGGGGGGGGGGGGGGGGTCGATAGAACAGAGTAAACAAACCCCTGAAACTGATTACATTCTCACTTCTACAACGTGTGAACTCCCGGCGGGTTCAGCGCTGACAGAGTGAGAATTCACGGCAAGCTTGTGAAGAACAAGTGTGAAGAGTCCAAGGTCTGTGTACCTGGGCCCAAAAGCAAAAGACTGCAGCCGCTGCTGTTCTGTAATAAAATCAGAGACTGCTGGAAATACTCACCAGGTCGGGCAGTATCTGTGGAGATGGAAATAAATAACATTTTAAGCCGATGGCCATCTCTAAACAGATGCTGCCAAACCTCAACACTACCGACCACATTCAGACTTTAGAGGTACGGCACGGAAGCAGGCCCTTCGGCCCAACGAGTCCATGCCAACCATATTCAACTCGTACACCAGCACTACCCTACACACACTCGGGACAATTTACATTTATTTTACCAAAGCCAATTAACCGACAAACCCGCACATCTTTGGATTGTGGGAGTGAACTGGAGCACCCGGAGCAAATCCACGCGGTCACAGGGAGAACGTACAAACTCCGTACAGACAGCTCCTGTAGTCAGGATCGAACCCGGGTCTCCGATGTAACGGTGGAGTAAGGCAGCAACTCCACCGCTGCACCACCGTGCCACTCGTCCTGAATGACTATGGACTTGTTTTTTTCATTGTGTTTTGCCCTGTTGTCTTGTTCTTTGAACAGTGGCCTTTCTTTACGGTGGCACCGAACGATGGCTGCCTCGCCAGCGGTCCGTCTCCTCTTTTTCCTTCTTAGTTGTTTTTAGTATGTTGCTCAATGCATGTTTTAGTGCATCTTTAGCTTTGTATTGTGTGTGTGTGTGTGGGGGGGGGGGGGGGGGGGGGGGCGGGGGGGGGGGCGGGGGAGTTAGGGGAAACTTCTTAAAATCTCTTTCCTCGACGGAGATGCAATTTTTTTCCGTATCGTATCTCTGTCGGCGCTGCGGTGTGACGTCGAGGAGCTGGCGGCCTCTTGCTGGGGACCGACTTTGGGAGTTCCAACCGCGGTGCTCGGTTCAGGAACGGCTGCGGGAGCTCCAGGCCGCGGGAGCTTCGACCGCCCCGACTGCGGATGGTTTGACTCCCCCGACCGCGGGAGCAAAGGAGGAAAGAATATAAGACGTTGTCGCCTTCCATCACAGTGGGGAATGTAGATGAGCTGCTGTGGTGGATGTTTATGTCAAATGTTTATGTAGTTTTTTGGGTATTACTGTATGGCAAACCAAATTCCTCGTATGTTGCAAAACACACTTGGCTAATAAATTATGATTATGATTTTAAAAATTTATGCAAAAATCTATGTAAATTTTATTTTTGTGCATTATCTGAGATGCTGCTGCAAGCAAGATTTTTAATGCTCTCTGCATCTCATTGTAATTGGACATCTGACAATAAACTTATCGCTGACTATTTCCAGAATTTTCTGGTTTTGTTTCCGCCATGTTCTTTATCGGTGACCTGGTCCCCATTGATTTCAACAAGAAATGACAAGAAACGGGGAGGGGAGCAAGGGAGAGAGGGGAGGATGTGGAGGAAACAGTGAGGCTGAGGCCATGAGGAGAGGGGGAATAAGGAGAGTGAGGAGGAAGGAGGAATGGACTCAATCCAGTCCATCATGGGCAAGGACCTGCCCACCATCGAAAGCATCGAGTCCAAGCGCTGCCTCAAGAAGGCGGCAGCAATCATCAAGGATCCTCACCATCCGGACCGTGCCTTCCCCTCGCTACCACCGTCGGGCAGGAGATACGGAAACCTGAAGTCCCACACCACCGGGTGGTTCTTGAACCAACCTGCACAACTGGAATCGAGAACCAGAGGGCACAGGTTTACAGTGAGAGAGGAAAGATTTAACCTGAGGGGAAACTTTTTCACTCAGAGGGTGGTGGGTGTATGGAACAAGCTGCCGGAGGAGGTGTTAAAGAAGGAACTGCAGATGCTGGAAAGGAGGTGGTCGTGGCAGGTACAATAACAATGTTTAGCAGACATTTGGGCAGGTACAGGGATAGGACAGGTTTAGAGGAATGGGCCAAACATGGACAGGTGGGACCAGCGTAGATGGGGCATGTTGGTCGGTCAGGAGGAATTCTGTTTGGATGTGATGTTTGAAGAATGAACAGTGAGCTGCCTTTAGCAAGATTACAACCATCGACCTAATAACAAAATTATTTATAACTACATGGGATTAAACTTACAGTTGGCCACGACAAATATATTTTAAATTTATACCAGGCAGTAACTGAACAACTTTGGCACCTTACAGACCACAAGTGGGAACGTTCTGATCATTAATTTCACAGGCACTCGGTGGCCTCACAGTCAGTGGCGTTTCACTCCATCTCGTGCTGGCCAAGGTGAGAGGTGACAGTAAAGATATAACGATATATAAAAATATTCAGGCGTTCTCTAACCATCATCTCTGTGTGGCTTTAACTGGCTTCTCTAAATTGGCCATAGAGTGTAGGATAGAACTAGCGTACAGGTAATCACTGGTCAGCATGGACTCGGTGGGCCGAAGGGCCTGTTTCCATGTAGTATCTCTAATCTTAACTTAACTAAACTCTAAGCTAGACTAAGTGCCTCATAGAGCACCTGAGCTCAGGACCGAACGCCGTTATTTTACGCCCTTGGTAGATGGAGACAAAAAAATGATATCTAATCACTCGTATGTTTAAGAAGGAACTGCAGATGCTGGAAAAATCGAAGGTGGACAAAAATGCTGGAGAAACGCAGCGGGTGAGGCAGCATCTATGGAACGAAGGAATTGGCGACGTTTCGGGTTGAGATCCTCCTTCAGGAGAAGTGTCTAGACCCAAAACGTCACTTATTCCTTGGCTCCATAGATGCTGCTTCACCCGCTGAGTTTCTCCAGCATTTTTGTCTACCTTCTAATCACTCATCGATAAGCAGGCCTGTCTGTGCGGGTGCAGTATATCAGTTGGAAAATGTCCTACTATACAAATTGGTTAAGTCAACATTGCCAGAGACACAACCCCTGCCGGTAAGATATTTCAGCTGCTTTCACTCCTGCTGTCAACATGCATCAGCACCTGCTGATTGTAAATGAAGATGATGCCTGATTGATGACCACGGAGATGATATTGGACGCAAGACTAAACACATTTTATAAACACTCATCTCTCCATTGGAGGAGGTGTGTGCACCATGGAATAATTGTGCCTGAGACTGCATTGGGCGAGCTTCAACTCACCTGTGCTTAATAGGATGTTAATAAATTAAAAGAAGAGAACCTGAGTGATGTGTATAAAATTATGAGAGGCATCGACAGGGAGACATGTCAAAGTTGCAGTTGTATAAGACGTTGGTGAGACCGCATTTAGAACATTGTGTTCATTTCTGGGCACCACGTTGTAGGAAAGATATTGTCAAGCTTGAAAAGGTTCAGAAAAGATTTACAAGGAGGTTGCGGGAGTCCAGAACCAGGGGCCACACACAGCTTAAGAATAAGGGGTAAGTCATTTAGAACGGAGACGAGGAAACACTTTTTCACACAGAGAGTTGTGAGTCTGTGGAATTCTCTGCCTCAGAGGGTGGTGGAGGCTGGTTCTCTGGATACTTTCAAGAGAGAGCTAGATAGGGCTCTTAAAGATAGCGGAGTCAGGGGATATGGGGAGAAGGCAGGAACGGGGTACTGATTGGGGATGATCAGCCATGATCACATTGCATGGTGGTGCTGGCTCGATGGGCAGAATGGGCTCTACTCCTGCACCTATTGTCTGTTGATGTTGCCTGGACTAGAGGGTGTGAGCTTTAGGGAGAGGTTGAGTAGGCTGGGTCTCTATTCCAAGGAGCGTAGGAGGATGAGGGGAGATCTTATAGAGATGTTCAAAATCATGAGAGGAATAGATCGGGTAGGTGCACAGAGTTTTTACCCAGAGTGGGGAAATCGAGGACCAGAGGACATAGGTTCACGGTGAAGGGGAAAATATTTAATAGGAATCCGAGAGGTTAATTTTTCACACAGAGGGTGGTGGGTGTGTGGAACAGGCTGCTAGAGGAGGTAGTTGAGGCTGGGACTATCCCATTGTTTAAGAAACAGTTGGACAGGTACATGGATAGGACAGGTTTGGAGGGTTACGAACCAAGCACAGGCAAGTGGGACTAGTGTAGCTGGGACATTGTTGGCCGGTGTGGGCGAGTTGGGCCGAAGGGCCTGTTTCCCAGACTGTTCTATGACTAGAAGGCACAGCTTTAAGGCGAGAGAGACAACGTTTAATGGAGATATGTGGAGCAAAGTTTTTTTACACAGAGGGTGGTGAGTGCCTGGAACGCACTGGTGGAAGCAGATATAATAGAGGCATTTAAGAGGATATGGGATATGTACATGTGGATATGTAGAGAATGGAGGGTTATAGATCATATGAAGGGCAAATGAGATTCGTTTCCGTTGGCATCTTGTTTGGCATGGACATTGTGGGCCTGTTTCTGTTTTATCTTCTACGATCTAAGAAGAAGAATGAATAATGCTTCCCAAAGAAGGAACTGCAGATGCTGGAAAATCGAAGGTAGACTAAAGTGCTGGAGAAACTCAGCGGGTGCAGCAGCATCTATGGAGCAAAGGAAATAGACAACGTTTCGGGCCGAAACCCATAGGGTTTCGGCCCGAAACGTTGCCTATTTCCTAAGTAAGATATGGTCAGACAATTTCATTCCCATTCCCATTCCCATTCCCATTCCGCACTCTCTTTCATTAACCTCATATCTTTACATTCTCTTAAATTCTCAGCTATTAATTTCAACATTTCGGCAGCTGAACCGCCCACCTCCTTCCTCTGCCGCAGTGCTCTCTTCCCCCAAGCCCACAACGCTCCCCAACACGGGCCAGGAGATGTAGTTAAGGAGAAACAGACGACGGGTCCCGACCCGAAACGTCATCTGTCCATTCCCTCCACTTAGGCTGCCTGACCCACAAAATTCCTCCAGCACTTTGCATTTTGCACAAGATTCCATCCATCTGCAATTCATCCTGTCCCTCTAGTTAAGTTGATAATTGCATACTGCGTTTTTTTATTAAATTATAAAATCATAATGTGAAAGTTGCCAACGTACGATGCTTAATATAACGTATAGAGTGGAGGATGAATAATGGATCATTTTATTATAACATGAAGAGTGTTAGATTTACATGTCATTCCAGTGCCCTCTAAGCTACATTAGTTTCCAATCGAGCAAAGCTATGATTTTTTTTAAAGACACAAAGTACTGGAGTAAATCAGCAGGTCAGGCAGTATCTCTGGAGAATATGGATAGGCGACAGTTTGAGACAGGGCCTTATTCAGACTGATTGCATTAGGGGGGGTTAAATCTGGAAGAAAGGTGGTGGGGGACACACAAAGCCTGGCAGGTGACAGGTGGATACAGGTGGATACAGGTGGATACAGGTGGATACAGGTGGATACAGGTGGATACAGGTGGATACAGGTGAGGGGGGTGGTGGGGGGATAAGCAGATGTTTGGACAAATGCCAGAGATGAAAAGGCAAAAGGTGGTGAGATAAGGAGATGAGGAGAGAAGAGGGGTGAAATATGAAGCCAGAGGAAGGAATATAGGCGGGAGGGAACAGGGGGAAGGGAAAAGGGGGAAATGGGTTTGCATCCTGGTGGGAACAGCGAAAAACCTCCATCCATGTCTTCAAGCCTTCCATGGCCTTGCTCCTCCCAATTGCCGTTATGTTCTCCAGTCCCTCAACTCTTCCTGGTAGTTTTTTCATCTTATAGACATGTCCTTTCACATGAAGAAAGACTGGATAGACTCGGCTTGTACACGCTAGAATTTAGAAGATTGAGGGGGGATCTTATAGAAACGTACAACATTCTTAAGGGGTTGGACAGGCTAGATGCTGGAAGATTGTTCCCGATGTTGGGGGAGTCCAGAACAAGGGGTTATAGTTTAAGGATAAGGGGGAAGTCTTTTAGGACCGAGATGAGAAGGACTTTTTTCACACAGAGAGTGGTGAGTCTCTGGAATTCTCTGCCACAGAAGGTAGTTGAGGCCAGTTCATTGGCTATATTTAAGAGGGAGTTAGATGTGGCCCTTGTGGCTAAAGGGATCAGACAGACGGCAGATACAGGATACCGAGTTGGATGATCAGCCATGATCATATTGAATGGTGGTGCAGGCTCGAAGGGCCGAATGGCCTACTCCTGCACCTATTTTCTATGTTTCTATGTTTCTATGTCCTTGTACAGCACAGGCTTTAGTTGCCCCTGCCATTGAAAACGAGGCCTTCATCTTTAGGCCTCCACTCTCTGCCCCCTCCCCTTCCAAACCTCACAACCCTTCTTTCTTCCTGCAACTCATCCGTTAAAGTCTAACCCCTTTGAGCAACTGTCTCTCCTCGGCACGGATATCTCCTTCGCCTCGACTTAGGAGATAAATTACATTTTATTGGCTCATTTTACTCGGAAGCCCCTTGGGATGTCATACTGCTTTAGGGTCCTATATAAATGCAAATAGCATTTTGCATTAAATCATCCGGCATTTTATAAGAAGTAAGAATGGAAGGTAAGTCATTAACATGGGCCTGAGTCGCTCTGTAATCCTTGATCCAGTTGTATCCGCCTGAATAAATATACATAACGTTACTCTCCATAAGACACAGGAGCAGAGTTAGGCCAGGAAGACCACTCCTCTTATTCTTTAACACGATACCCAAGACCTTCTACATTCAGTTGCAGATGTTGGGTCTTCATTTGTCATTCAGACAGCAGGGCCATGGAGAGCGCAGCGCTCCTTCAGTGTCACACAACCATAAGGCATTGGAGCAGAATCAGGCCATTCGGCCCATCAAGTCTGTTCCACCATGGCTGATCTATTTTTCCCATTCTCCTGCCTTCTCCCTGCAACCTTTGACGTCTCTGTACGCATGGCTTCAGAAAATGTCCCCTTTTAAAAGAATATATATTTTGCTATCGTTTGTCTATGGAATTCTCTGCCTCAGAGGGCGGGGGAGGCAGGTTCTCTGGAGGGTCGGACAATGTTCTGAAGCTTGGCTAATGTCCAGAACTACTCGTTTAGTGATAGTATTTTTACCTATCGGGATTGACATGGGAAGGTCAAGAGAGAGCTAGATAGGGCTCTTAAAGATAGCGGAGTCAGGGGATATGGGGAGAAGGCAGGAACGGGGTACTGATTGGGGATGATCAGCAATGATCACATTGAATGGCGGTGCTGGCTCGAAGGGCCGAATGGCCTATTCCTGCACCTATTGTCTATCGTCTGTTGTTTTCCGTTCAAGCTTTTGTCTTTAACCAGTTTCTGCATCGACCTCTTGATCTTGGACTCAGGAATACATGGTTCTTGGTCTCAAGCATCTGCTAACGTGCTTCATGGAGACCGAGTCAGGCTGCCTCTCCTCAAACTCCCCATATAAACGTTATTTAACGTGACAGATTTTCAGACGGATAATAACAGAATTAGCAAACAACGTTCAGTACTCCCTGGAGCCTCACGATTAAAAAGACGCAGTAAAATTTAAATGGTCTTCCTAATAATCGCTCGAGCCGGGGATATGCGGCAACAATTAGCCATGAAGCAAATGAATTGGCTGTGTTCTCATGGAAACCTTACATGGAAACCAAAGTTGTTCGTTAATATCTGGCAGAAGACACGACAAAAAGGTTGGAATATGAGATAATCCTGTATTTTTTTTAAAATTGCTTTATTATTTACAGTTGGGTGTGGATGGAGCAAGGTTAAAATTCAGAGATATCACTGATGGGGCATGGTGTGTTCTCAATTCGGTGAGATTAGAATACCTAAAGGGAAGGGTGTAGAATTGGTGTAAATGGGTGGCTGATGGTTAGCAGGGAGTCAGTGGGATGAAGGGCCTGTTTCCGGGGCCCAGAGACTTCATGTTCGGGCACAGTTGTGCAAAATCTTCAGGGACCTTCTCAGCCAGTCCAGGGTCTGAAAGAAAGGCGTGGGGCTGTGAGATTGTTACAGACTGAATGTGTGACACCTGGTATCCAACTCTGATCAAACTAAGACTTGTTGTCGGATTGCTCGGTTATTTGGTTTGTTGCTGGTTGGTGGATCTCGGGCAGTGTTAGTGGGTTTATAATGTGGGCAGATATTGCAGAGAGGAACCTTCCCATGTCAATCCCGATAGGTAAAATTACTATCACTAAACGAGTGGTTCTGGACATTAGCCAAGCTTCAGAACATTGTCCGACCCTGCAGAGGTTGTGAGCATGGCTGGTGCAAAGAAAAAGTCCAATGTCCGCAATGAGGTAAACATAGAAATATATAAACATAGAAAATAGGTGCAGGGGTAGGCCATTCGGCCCTTCGAGCCTGCACCGCCATTCAATATGATCATGGCTGATCATCCAACTCAGTATCCTGTACCTGCCTTCTCTCCATACCCCCTGATCCATTTAGCCACAAGGGCCACATCTAACTCTCTCTTAAATATAGCCAATGAACTGGCCTCAACTACCTTCTGCGGCAGAGAATTCCAGAGATTCACCACTCTCTGTGTGAAAAATGTTTTTCTCATCTCGGTCCTAAAAGACTTCCCTCTTATCCTCAAACTGTGACCCCTTATTCTGGACCCCCCCAACATCGGGAACAATCTTCCTGCATGTAGCCTGTCCAACCCCTTAAGAATGTTGTACGTTTCTATAAGATCCCCCCTCAATCTTCTAAATTCTAGCGAGTACAAGCCGAGTCTATCCAGTCTTTCTTCATATGAAAGTCCTGCCATCCCAGGAATCAGTCTGGCGAACCTTCTCTGTACTCCCTCTATGGCAAGAATCTTTCCTCAGATTAGGAGACCAAAACTGTACGCAATACTCCAGGTGTGGCCTCACCAAGACCCTGTACAACTGCAGCAGAACCTCCCTGCTCCTATACTCAAATCCTTTTGCTATGAATGCTAACATACCATTCGCTTTCTTCACTGCCTGCTGCACCTGCATGCCTACTTTCAATGACTGATGTACCAAGACACCCAAGTTTCGTTGCCACCAAAGTGGATAACCTCACATTTATCCACATTATACTGCATCTGCTATGCATTTTCACACTCACCCAGCCTATCCAAGTCACCTTGCAGCCTCTTAGCATCCTCCTCACAGCTAACACTGCCCCCCAGCTTTGTGTCATCCGCAAACTTGGAGATGTTGCATTCAATTCCCTCGTCCAAATCATTAATATATATTGTAAATAGCTGGGGTCCCAGCACTGAGCCTTGCGGTACCCCACTAGTCACTGCCTGCCATTCTGAAAAGGACCCGTTTACTCCTACTCTTTGCTTCCTGTCTGCCAACCAGTTCTCTATCCACATCAATATTGAACCACCAATACCATGTGCTTTAAGTTTGTATACTAATCTCTTATGTGGGACCTTGTCGAAAACCTTCTGAAAGTCCAGATGCAACACATCCACTGGTTCTCCCTTATCCACTCTACTAGTTACATCCTCAAAAAATTCTATAAGATTCGTCAGACATGATTTACCTTTCGTAAATCCATGCTGACTTTGTCCAATGATTTCACCACTTTCCAAATGCGCTGCTATCCCATCTTTAATAACTGACTCCAGCAGTTTCCCCACTACCGATGTTAGACTAACTGGTCTGTAATTCCCCGTTTTCTCTCTCCCTCGCTTTTTAAAAAGTGGGGTTACATTAGCTACCCTTCAATCCTCAGGAACTACTCCAGAATCTAAAGAGTTTTGAAAAATTATCACTAATGCATCCACTATTTCTGGGGCTACTTCCTTAAGTACTCTGGGATGCAGCCTATCTGGCCCTGGGGATTTATCGGCCTTTAATCCATTCAATTTACCTAACACCACTTCCCGGCTAACCTGGATTTCACTCAGTTCCTCCATCTCATTTGACCCCCATTCCACTGCTATTTCCAGCAGATTATTTATGTCTTTCTTAGTGAAGACAGAACAAAAGTAGTTATTCAATTGGTCTGCCATGTCCTTGTTCCCCATGATCAATTCACCTGTTTCTGACTGCAGGGGACCTACATTTGTTTTAACTAATCTTTTTCTCTTCACATATCTATAAAAACATTTGCAGTCAGTTTTTATGTTCCCTGCCAGTTTCCTTTCATAATCTATTTTCCCTTTCCTAATTAAGCCCTATATCCTCCTCGGCTGGACTCTGAATTTCTCCCAGTCCTCTGGTAGGCTGCTTTTTCTGGCTAATTTGTATGCTTCATCTTTTGTTTTGATACTATCCCTGGTTTCCCTTGTTATCCACGGATGCACTACCTTCCCTGATTTATTCTTTTGCCAAACTGGGATGAACAATTGTTGTAGTTCATCCATGCAGTCTTTAAATGCCTCCCATTGCACATCCACCGTCAACCCTTTAAGAATCAATTGCCAGTCTATCTTGGCCAATTCACGTCTCGGTAGATTGAGAGCTTGGTGAAATGAGAAGGTTTCCCCGGCCTGAGCCCTGTGACTGCCCTCCCACTGATCAAGGATGGTCACCATCTGCATCTTCTTGCTTGGGCCAGGCTGGACAGGAGTTGAAAGGTGGTGGCAGAAGCAAGTTTCAGATACAAGATCACAGAAGAAGGCCACTCGGCCCCTCGAGCCTGCCCCACCATTCAACGCCCCCATTTCACAAATCATTCAACTATCTATCTCCCTCCCCTATAAATCTCCTGCTGTGATCAATTCCCCACAAATTCCGTGCTGGAACATTTTAGAGATTGGCCACCCTTGGAGAGGAAACAAATTGTACACAATGCAGATTTATACAGTTGCTGAGGGCAATAACTGCCGCTTTATTGCTTTCAGTTGATTATTATTGTAAAACCTTGCAATATCATTAGATACCAGGAGTAGTCGTGCCTGTTGTGTCTCCAACTAGTATTGAATGGCGGGACAGCATTGATGGGCCAAATGGCCTGCTCTTTCTCTGAACTTTGTGATTTTTCATGCATAC